>VXBZ01010498.1:20693-31875 GCA_013399135.1 Heliornis fulica | reverse complement strand
GTTAGTAATATTTCTTCTGAATACTACAGGAACAGAGACTGTATTTTTGTGAATCACCTCAGCTGGAAGTTGGAGCTTTATGAGTTACAATTTATTCTACTGAAGAAACCAAACAAAACAAAAAACCTCACACACTTTTTAACATCTTTGGATCTCTAATTTACAAGGCTTTTTTCTTGTCTTTTTGTCCTGTTTTCAGCTAGAGTTAATTTTCTTTCTCGTGATGGTATCATGCCGGTTTGGGGAGNGTCAACACCTGCCTCACTACAACTTTGCTTCAGGTGGTTGTAGAGGGTAGTAAGGTCTCCCCTAAGCCTCCTTTTCTCCAAATTAAACAACTCCAGTTCCCTCAATTGCTGCTCACAGGACCCGAGCTCCAGACCCCGTATCAGCTTTGTTGTTCTTCCTTGGACACACTCCAGCACCTCAAGGTCTTTCTTGCAGTGATTTCAAGATCTTGTAGTAATGTTACCATATTATGAGTCCTGTAATGTTCAGACATGTTGAAAAGCTGATTTAGTAATAAAGAGCTTGCTTTGTTCAGGCTATGTGTTTAATCAGTAGCAGAGCAACAAGATGCTCATAGTAGCATTGTAAATTGTATGAAAATCACCAAGCTTCATGTTTTTCTGAACATTTAAAATTCAGACCAGATTCTAAATTCAGATTGAATTTGCTTTTCACAACAAACTCATGCAAACCCCATAATATTTTTTTTCATGTAACCATATGAATATCATACTTTCAACAGTTTGGCTTTCAGTTTTCTGCACATATTTGAATCTAGAAATCAAAGTGAAATTCAAGGAATGGAAAATCACATGAATGAAGTCCAAAGGAAAGGTCTACTCAAATTCTTGCATAGAGCTTTAATGAGGAGTCATGCCCAATATCTGCCAATTTCTACAGAGCAGTGTTGCATCTACCTAAGGGCTCATTTGAACTATTCCTAACTGAAGAAAAATGAACTGAAAAAGAAGTGTAGGTTTACTGAAAAATTAATTTAGGGCATGAAGTGCCTGGAAAAATTCCGGAGCTGAACATTTCTATATCCTGCAGTTCAGGTTCAGGGCTTTGTTATACTGCATATATGAATTTTTATGGAGTTCTTTTATTTATCTTGCTGAAAGGTTATTCTAGATATGGGACACTAGTTTGGAGGTGGGGGTATTTGTTTTTGAGTTGCATGTATACGCAAAGTTTAAGCATATAATAAAACCAAAAATATGCCCTCAGCAAGGTAACATTGCCTAAAAGGTACAAAGACTCAAGCACTGTTCATCTCCAAACTCTCTGTCATGCACCCCAAATGAATACAGGAATTCAGAGCAATAAAAGATTGCTACCCAGAGAAGAAGTAATGGCTGAAACCCCAAAGGATGTGTTAGCTAATGTGGCAGGTGGTTACTGTGTCAATGGTTTGTTTCACCACTAAGACAGAGGTTGTTCTCAGCAAAATCTTAATGCTGTAGAAGAATTCCTGAGTACTTTATGATCATTTGCAAAATTGATACTGGAGATTAGTGAGTCCAGGACTGCATTCGCTATTACTTTCTGACAGTACATAAGCAAAATATGTTGCCTCCAAATCCTGATATAACAAACATAAGCCCTTCACCATGGTAGGGGTAAGTGAATACACTAATAGATGCTACTCCATGTCCTAAAAGTTACCCCTTCCACTTTCTGAACTTATTAGTTCCAGATCTCTTTCTCCTCTGCCAGGTGTTTAAATTAAATTGAATTGTATCTGTTTGTGAGAAGCAGAGCTGGTTATCAGCACAGTACACCTATGGCTGATTATATGAAAAGGAAGTAGAGGCAAAGGAGGATATCTGAAGTGGTATCTTGAGCTCTACAGATTTAACAACACTTAATTTGAAAAACACACATGCAGGCAGAAGAAAACTGTTAACATCAATATGCTTTATAGCAGGAAAGAGTGAACTCAAATTTGGAGCTGATCTCCCCGGGGAGAATGTTACCGTTTTCACTCAGAAGACACCTGTCTCTTCCTGGAGGTTGCACTTCTTTTTGCCATTGGGTCTACAGCAAGCAGGATTTTTTATTTCTTTTTACTTTTTCAGTTAACAGTTATTCTTAGATTTTTCCTTTTGTGAGCCTGAGTTGATTTCTGGGAACCTGGAAGCTTGGGCAAGTATGGAAAGTGAGAAGCGGGAGGGAGCCAGTACTTCAGAAGGAGCTTTAGATTTTCATTCACATGTTCATGTGTGCCTGTGTGTGCCTTCAAGTAGATGTGAAAGAAACTAGATTGAAAGTTCTAAGAACTGCGATATTATGGACTGCCTAAGTGAAGTTCACCCAGATGTGCATGACTTGTGACTTTGAAATCTCATTCCTAAAAGGTTAAAGTGCTGATGCATACAAAATCTCTAGCTAGACCCCCCGAGTTGAGATAAAATTAAAACATAAAACAGCAGGAACAATTCAGCTCTGAGGAGTACAAACATCCCCATTCACACCTAGCAGGGCAACAGACAGTTCAGCCTTCAGACTAATACAGCCTTTGCCCAGAATAAGAGACTGGTTCAACTGTGACCTCTGTATTCAGCACACATATGAACCTTTATACATGAGGAGAAGTCTTGAGAAAGGGATGACACTTAACACTGCTCAATGCATTTTGTTTAACTAGATGCAAATCAGAAATATGAGATGCTTTCACATAAAATATTTGTAGCTTTTAACATTGAACACTTGCTTCAGTAACAGCCCTTAACCTTTGGCAGCAGGAAAATCTAAACAAAATGTACTACCAAAATATCTAAAAGGTCATAGAGTTTCTAGCACTTTTCACAACAATTTAATATTGTATTCAGATTTTTAATTTGGAAGGGTGTGGCAACTTAGTTGATGAGCCAAACGTCTTGAACAAACATGCTTGAGATCTGAATTACAACAGCAAAATAGGGGAATTCTGCAGGAGCAGATGCAAAATTGCTTCCTCCCCCTGTTCTAATGGAGAATCCCAGGTAAGTCAGACAAGTATGACTTCTAATATTGTTTTTCCCTCAGGATTATTCCTTTCTCTGGTGCCGCTTACATATCCTTAATCTCTGTTCAACTTTTGGACATGCTCCTTGTGGGCAGACTAAAATGTATTCCTGTTCCTAGAGTCATCCTAGCACCTGTGAGTGGGCTCACACATAACTCTGGGCCCCTCACACTCTCCTTCTGGAAACTGAGCCTCTACCTTGCAATATTTTTCCTCACACAATATGGTTTCCCCTGCTATTGTGCTACTGCATGCTCATTTTCAAGCTTACTTTCAGCTGTCTGTGCAATTTATTTGTCTCCAGTCTTTCCATGGCTCTCGCCTCCCAGCCAGCATTGTATCTCAGCTTTCCCTAACAGTTGTTTACATACCATACTCTCTGAACAGCCCACAGAATACAGGGAATACTGGTTTTATGTTTTACAAGCAGAGCGCTCTAGGTGTAAGGAGTTTAATCCACTTGCTCCTGATTTTACATGAACCCACTAACAGAGCACAGAATCATACAAGATGTCTGAAAATGCCAACTAGCAGCCTTGGCCACATGGGCTGCTATGTCAGTTAGTTCCATGGGAATTCACATTAAAGTAAATATCATTTAACTCTGTATGACAATAGGAAATGCATAGTGAGCAGTATGTCAGTAAAATTACACTAACTGCAGGTGTTTCCATTACCTTACAGTACACATCCAGACCTGGCAATGAACTGCAAGCAACAGACCTGTTCTATGCAGACAACTCTTGCAAATCCATGACCAGTTTCATACTCGTTACTGGGTTTCTTCAATGCAGAGGCCCAGATTCAGATGTCAGGCCAATATGTGAGTTTCATTTTTTTTATAAAAGTTTCTAGGCTCACAGTTGGCAATAAAATAACCAGAAAATGTGATCTTTAAAAGCTTGGATGCCAACAACAGGTATAAGTAAGCAGAAACAGTGCAAGTATTTGAAGTCTCATCATTTAAGCTATCAAGCTTGTGATTTTAGAGATATTATACAGTGACATTCAGGGTTAGTAATATTTCTTCTGAATACTACAGGAACAGAGACTGTATTTTTGTGAATCACCTCAGCTGGAAGTTGGAGCTTTATGAGTTACAATTTATTCTACTGAAGAAACCAAACAAAACAAAAAACCTCACACACTTTTTAACATCCTTGGATCTCTAATTTACAAGGCTTTTTTCTTGTCTTTTTGTCCTGTTTTCAGCTAGAGTTAATTTTCTTTCTCGTGATGGTATCATGCCGGTTTGGGGAGTTAGGATGAGAACAATGCTGATAACACCCCCATGTTTTTAGTTGTTGCCAGCCAGTCGAGGACTTCTCACTTGTTCATAACAAGAAGGTGGGGGGCACCCAGGAAACTGGGTGGACATGTCCAGAACAGGTCCAAAACAACCAAAGATAATATTCCATGCCAATTACGCCATGCTCAGTATAAAGAGTGACTGGGAGGAAAGAGGACACAGCTTCAGGACGTGGTTTTGGGGACAATCCAGTACTAAGATGGCTCTGAGCTATACAGTCTGAGTTGTGCAATGTGGTAAGAAATTGCATACTGTGTCATCAGTTCTGTACATTTTGCTATAAGGTCCTATTATCACTATCTCTCTCTCTCTCTGCAGTGCCAGTAACCTTATCCAGGTCCTTATCCCAACCTGTGAGGTTTGCCTTTCTTCATTGATTTTCTTTCCCCTCCTTTCCTCCCCAAACCCCACCCAATTGAGAGTACCTGCATGGTGTGCAGTGCTTGGTGGGGAAGAAACCATGCCACCTATTTTTTTATGGTTGTAGAGAATAGGTAATTCTTCACATGGATTTCAGATTTCATAATGCAAATGGCATTCGATTCCACTTTCCTTTTCTTATCAAAATACAGATTCTGCCGGCGGGCTTAGACCATTTTGAGCAAACATAAAATTAATCAGGTGACACTGTCAACGTATCATCAAGGAAAGAATATGCAGGTTTTAGGAATCTTACAAAGAAATGAGGAAGAAAAGAAGACTAAGGAGTACATTTTGGATCAGGATTTGGAAAACCCCTAAGGTGGGGGAGGTGGGATTGGGGTTTGGCCAATTTGAAATACTCGACTCTGTGTCTGGATTCAGCTTTCCAAAGTTTCCAAAAGACGAGGGGTGTGCAGGAAGGAGAGGAGTTGGATTCAAAGTTTTTGGGTTTTGGCCCATCTCTTGTGCTAACAATTAATGAGAATGCTTGGACAGCACACAGCATACTCTAAAATATTGAGCCAGAAATATATTTAAGCAGTGCAGAAACCCTTCTTTTTTAGCAAGAGAGTTGTGAATATCAAAACACTAGTAAAGACGCCACGTGGATGGAACACCCATTCAGTCACAACGGGGTTCTCATTGCAAAAGACACATAGTACTCACCCTCAAGTTGGCCAAGTTAATAAAGATTAACAATGAGGACAGACAGCAAGGACTATAGCACTAAAACATCTAACAAACCGCTTAAAAGCTGGAATCGTATTTTTCTTATGACAGTCACAGAGGTGGAGAAGAATTGAGGGGCAGTGTTGAGGCAAAATATCTTTCGTTTAGAGCCCCAAAACATTTAAAAATATAGAAAGATAAAGAATATGTAATAAAACACGAGAGTATGTGGTAGGATTTTGAAACAGTACAGGGATCAAATGGCTGCAACACATGCACAGAAGTGGAAAAATGTATTCAGTGAAATATTTGAAACATATGGGTTTTGTTTATGTTTTTTGCAAATATTTGAGAAAAGGAACAAGTTCTACCTGTATACAATCATGACCATGAATGCACTATTATGTTGTAACAAAAAATGTATTTATAAGCAACCAGTAAAATACTGGAAGAAATTATAATGCTAATAACTATGAGGCTATCGTGTTCCATATTAAATTTCTCAGCACTGCAGCTCACTATGCAAAGAGCAGCAGTTTCTACTTGATGGATTAAACAGTTTTAAAATGGTAGAAAGGCTGGAAGCAGTGAAATAAGATAGTATTCTCCTAGTAGACAGTATACAGATAGAATTCTCCTTTTGAGCTAAGCGGAAACTAATACCACTATCAGAGAAACAGGTGAAAAATGAAATCTTTTTTATCTGGTGGGTTCCACCAACCTTCTGGTTTGAATTCATGAAGACTAGCAACTCAAACTTCAAATCCATATGTGGACTGAATCCTCACAGAAAAGGTTCTTTTAAAAAACATTTGAAGAACGATTGTGGCTGATAAATATATGAGTAGCTTGCAGTGAGCCAGACATGTGGTTAGATGATATAATCTTAAAGAGCCTAATCCTTCTCTCATTCATGTAAGAAATCATGAATAATGAAAGTGAACTCAGTAGGGTCTCTTACAAACTAATGCAGGTGAAAATTGGAGCAAAATCTTAATTTATGTAACATTTAATCTGCATTATGATTTGTTTTATCTGTAATTCAATGTGCGCTCATGTAATCTGAATTTCAAAAATAAAAGCCTTTCATGTGGCCACTAAAGATAAAGATGATCATGGCACTAAGTGATCAAAATACTCACAGAGGAACTGGAGAAAACTGCCTTGAATAGAAGCATTAAACCTTCCCCTCAAATGAAAATGATGTGATTCTGCAGTCAAATAAGTCGCTACAGAGGACAAATTTCTGAGCAATGAGCATAGAGAGCATTCAGAAATAAACCTTACCAACTTTAATCAGTAAAAATTTAACACATCAGTCTCATGTGAACTTACTATTTGCCCCTTAACACCATGCATAGTCTTTTTTAATCAAACTAGTCCATAAATACTATAAAAAAATTGATTAAAGAATACATTGAGAGGAGAGCAGATAAGGCAAGGGTAGGTAAGCACACAGGAATGGTTTGGCTGGAGCTAAATGGAATCAGAAACCAAATTATTTGGGTCTGTTGCACTTCTGATTTCCCGTAACTTTGTCAGCAAATAAGTGAACAATTGTTCTTTAACTAAACTTCAGGAGTATATTATTTAGAACTGTCATTTATTCACATACTCAATGGTTCAAAGCCTGCTGTGCCAACATTTTTCCATGGGAAAAGCACATAAGACTGAGTCCTGCATTCTACTATAATTCAGAGCTTTAACCTCAAAGGCCATTTACCAGATGAATTTTCATGAGAATCTACTATTGTCAGGTATCTTGTTACATCATGCATGTTTTAATCCCGAAAAACAAAATAATTACAAGACATGTAAGAGAACAAAAGGTCTTCTTTAATCTGTGCAAGAGAAGCTTCTAGTCCCACCATTTTGTATGTCACAGATTCTCTGACAGCTCTTTTTAGATACTTCATAAGACAGTCTATGGAATCTACAGACAGGCCTTTATTTCTGCTACATCTAGGATCTTGCACAAAATCATAGCTATAAGAAAAATATTGTCATATGTCTTCAAATATCTTTTTGGAACCATCATTATAATCTGTTTGAGACTAGGTGCCATTTGCTTTATTTAAGTAGTTCATCTGCTGAAAGAGGTATTGTATTTCATGCACACTTGTTTCCAAAAGCTACTTCTTCATGATGAACCACATAATCTGTTCTATATTTAACTTACAAAGTCTTTTATGGAGCTATCTTAATGCAGTTTTTGGCTTTATCTTCTTTCTTTTATTTGAGTCCTGATTTACAAAATTTCCGTTTATGTTTTTTTGCCATTAATAATTAGGTTTGTAATTTTATTTGCCTGAACAGCAGCACTGGAGTTGATAAGAAATACTCTTGTGCTGGAACATGTCTTTGTTCAACAAGGGAATATAACTAGACTTCTGACAAAAAGTTCTCTGTAAAAGCTTTGATGTAGTTAGGAAGAACTGTATCTAAATCACGAAAGACTATGGGGCAGATTACCTATGCAATCTTAATTGTTTACTGTGGTTTTACAGCTTTTTTCATATGTAAAGATTTACATTTCCTCACCGTGTGTTACTTCTCCCTTCTCTCCTGGTTTGGACCAAACAAGTATAGACTTGTTCTTCTGTCAAAGTTGAGAGTAGAAGATAAAGGAGAGCTGACATGTTTGCGTTGCAGCTCTGCATTATATCTTTGTGAATTGCAGTGCAATTCACAAAGATATAATGCAGAGAAATGCTGGGTGAAAATAATGCACAATTTAGGATCACTGTGTTTGACAAGCTACAAATTTAGCCATTTTCCTTAGCATGAGTCACATTAAACGGAGGTTTTGCAATGTATAGGTATGCCTATTAATTCACATAGTTACCACCATGTGATTCATTACTGTCTTTTATTTTCCACATTCAGCTGTGAGAATATGAGATACAGGAAAGTGACGTTCACAGTAGACTTTAAAATCACATGATGTTTCTCTGGTAGTGTCAAGATTGTGGTCAATGATCACCAAATCAGTCTCAGCTCAATTGGTTTAGTATTAACTAAAGAAAATTCTTCAGAATTCACATGCTTTGCGTTTCAAGTAATGCTGCTCAAGGCTACTTTAGTTGAACAGCAGCTTTGATTACCTATTATCTGATATCCAGGAAGGTAAAATCTACCATTCCACCTCTACAGAAATTGGGTTGGGTGGGATAATATAAAACAAATTAATTTAAAGTGTGTGCAATATAAAAGTTTTGATGTTGAAGGGTATCCAGAGCTCCCGTTAGGAAGCTGGTGTACCCATGCAAGGACGGGATTTGATAAAACACTGTTTAAGTTATTAGTTTGACTTTTGTCAGCCTTGGCTTTTAGTTTCATCTCCTGAAACATGAGTATAGCAGTAGCTCCACCATTTAAGTTGTGGGACAGACAGAGCTGAGTTAAGGCTCCCCTCTGCATTTTAATGTTTTAAAAAGACTTATAAAGGAAAAATAAGTAATTTTTACTGCATAATAAACACTAGCAATTAACTCTGGCCTGACAAATTGCCTAGAGATTCCAGTAAGAATGGAGTGGGTGTTAGTCAGGGCAGAGTCAAACTCTGCAGCTGGAATTCAGTACTTGAGGAAAAAGACAGCCTTTTCCACCTGTACCTTTCTTCTGCTCATTGTATGTTTTTCTTTATTCTTCTTGGAAACGTTGAGTTGAAATGTTTTACTTTGGTATCACTATGTAATATGTTATCTGTACTGCCACCATTCTGCAAAACACTGGGATAGTCCTGCAGTGAGTTTGCCATTTCCCCAGTTTATATGCTGCTGCACTGTGTATGAAAAAAAATCTTACACTTTGTTCATGGCTATTGTCAGAAGGGAAAGCAATTATAATGCAACTTCATTAGGGGGCTATAATTAGAAGTTTAATTAACCAGCATATATTAGGATTGCAAATAATATTTTGCACAAACTTTTAAAATTTTTTATTTCCAATCTCTTAATTTTCTTTTTCTGTTTGCATTACATTGAGCACTTTCCAAACAGTGGTTCTTAGCAAATCTATGGTTGAAGAAAATGGCCTGAATCCATTTCAGAGTATAATTTCTCGATCCTTAGTAAAAGCAAGACTTAAAACTCTATGTCAAGGATAATCAACTGCAAACAGCAGTCCACCTAATGTTGAATGACCTGTACTTGATCTTACAAATCTCTTGAAGATAACACAGAGGGCAAAGGAGTATAGAGAAAATTCAGTTGCATGTATTTGGCAATCATAAAACAATACATCTTGGAATAAAAAGTGCCAGATTTCCCAGTGTTAGACAGTTACTGGCTTCTACATCACAGGATTTTTGAAGTGCCTTTTGTGACTGAAGACTTTCCAGTATTTTTTTGAAAGCATATTAATGCATGCTCTGTCAATGTGTGTGTGTCTGTGTGTGTGTGTGATTGCTTCCTGTGATTTACCCTGCTTCCTTCCTGTGCATCATAACCAAGCAACTTATATATATATAAGCAACATTCCCCAAAAACATCCTGAGCCAAATATAGCAGGCACTCATGTAACTAATGACACGTGTTGGTACCTTATGCAAAGATCTGCATAAGCAGTGCAGTGAAGCATCTTCATTGGCAGTGCAGTACTTGTGCAGAAAGTGGATTCTTTGAGAGGTGGTGGCCTGTGTTTGCATAGTTTGCTCTTTGCATTGACGCAAATGTTTGCATAAACCTTCTGAAAACCCACTGAACAGCACAGGGTCAGGCTTTATATGTTTGCTATACCCTTGCAAAGTATTTCCATCTATAAGCTTCTTAGGAAAGAATGCCTCATCTTCAAAATGCAAACCCAGAGATTAATGAAGAAGTATCTGCTTTCCTAAATGGGATAAACTAGGCATTTGCATGACAACAGATTTATAGCCACAACAACCAGTAATCTGCAAAGCAAGTTATCAGTATTTTTAGTGCTATTAAGTCTATATATTAAGTTCTGTGGGCAGAACTTTTTAAACACAGCCAGGATATTTAATGGCATGCTTGCAAGAAACAACATTCCTCTCTGACAGTGAAGAGGCCTGGAGCATGGGGCAGTGCTGTAGCGAGGAGTCATGACGGTGGTCACTTTCATGCTTTGTACAGTACCTGTTCCATTTGTTAGCTAGGAAATACTGTTGCACCACCACGTAGTGTTAACACATGTTCTCTCATACAGACTGCACACACTTTTCAGTATGATCACTGGTTTATAGGGAGCAGTTTAATCTTTGTAGATTTTGAATGATGGAATCACTGTGCTTTGTCTTACATCCCCTCACTTACAAAATGGTCCCACACCAGGACATTAGAAGCCAGTAATGGATGAATACTGCACCTCTGCATGCAGGTGTACCCATGAAGTGTGTGCCAGGGTAAAGAGCAAGAGTCTGATGATGCTGAGGAACTGGCTCAGAACCCAGATGAGCAGCCGGCCGCTGCAGAGAGGCCAGCAGTGCGGCAGCCCCCTCTAGGGTATGCCGAAAGGATGCGGCAGAGAACAGCAGCAAGATGGGAAACACCTTGAAGAAGATGGCAGGGAGAAAAAAAAAAAAAAAGAAAACTAAAAGAAGCGCCAAGAATTATCCCCCGAAGTCCTACTGTGAAACATTGCACCCCCATGCACGTTTGCAGTTAAGCTCCACCGTCCCCTTGCTACCCCAGGCAGGTTGCTACAGAGTGAAAACAAGAACTCCTCCAGATTAGAGAGCACAAGGACATCAAGCAGTAAGTATTAAAATATTCCCACCATCAAGAATGTAAGAATAGTTGTAT
>VXBZ01010498.1:7617-20680 GCA_013399135.1 Heliornis fulica | reverse complement strand
GAATAGTTGTATTAATTCATTTTATTTTATTCAACTGAGTTAGTCCCAGCTGTTTGCAATGAGTAGCAAGCTGCTGTGCTAGGCCAGGTGGCTTTCCCTGAAAGGTGAAAACAGCAAAAGTGCTCAAGTTACAAGAAGGACAGTAAAACTGTTATAACAGGGTCCTTTATAACAGCCTTTTTCTCCCACCCTTGTACTTTCTCAAAAAATTCAAGAATCCAGAGAAGGTGGTAAACTACCCTGGAGATAATATCTGGCGCTTTCTCTGAGACACTTAAAAATTAACAGCTGGCAGCATGTCATTTTTCAACAGCAATTCTCAGTGCTCAGCCTAGACTGTGTTTCACACGACTGCTGCTTTCTAAGCAGCACTGAGCAACACAAAACAGAAATGTCACATGGTCCTCTGGCATTTATTAACATGCCTCTTATTGCATTGTTAGGTTGATGGCGATGTTTCTAATTAAAAGATTGCTTCAGTGAATAACAATAAGAAATAGTGTTATGTGCCACCTTACTAACTTTTAACATAAAGTATTCACTTTTGTTCACGAAACCTGTCAGTATCCAGGGAAAAAAAGTAACTAGGTCAGATTCTTAGTATAGCCGTACTGAGTACATGTCTTCAGTTGAATGATTCTCAAATTCAGTTTGCTTTTAAAAACTGAATAAGCATGGTGATCAAAAAATCATATCAGTACAAGTGAAATAACTTATTTAGGTGTCCTTTAAATGTATTCAAAGGCTGTATAGGAGAGATACTAAGACTGGTTTTACCACCATAATGCTATTTGATGCTGTAATATACAATGGGACAGATTTCCCTTCAGATGAACACAAAAGAAGTCAATAGGCTTAAGGACCCTACAGAGAGATTTTGTCCTACATGATAGTATTTGTTTTCCTGCTTAGATATCCTCCTTTGTGGAAGACCTGAGTTTGAAAATAGTTGTAGAAGCAGGAAAAGCCTTTCTCACAGACGTTTTGACAACTCTGATGACTTACATACTACTCAATTCACTTGAGAGCATACCAAAAGCTCTGGAGCAGAGCACATTCTGTTCTCTGCCTGCAATGCCAGGCACACAGAGTGGAAGTGATAATTATACTGATATAGTTTCATTTGAAAGTTCAACAAAACTGTCTCATGCTTTTTCTTTTCCTTGCTCAGAAAAACAAAACCAAAACCCAAGTCTAGATACAAGTAAACACAGAAGATGCAGTACAACCCTATATGCTCAAGGAAAAAAAAAAGATGTAAAGCCAATCTGCCAGAATATTGTTATATGATAACAGTTCCCTGCTCCTTGACTAATCTAGTAGTAGGACAGAGGTGTTTGTCTCCACAGCAGACAACAAACATCCTGTAATGGTGATCAGTTGAAGTAGCCCTGTTTTCATCATACATCTGATGCAGATAAACCATTCCTGTCAAGTGTTGTTAATGTTGAAAGTGCAGCAGGAGTAGTTTTTATTCTGAATGGTTTCTAACAGCCTGGAGGACCATGCAGTACACACACGGGTGGCAGGGAGATATATAAAATAAACTGATAAGGACCAAGAGGAAGCTCACTCCTGGGAACACAGGTAAGGCACCAAGGGCAAGGGTATCAGTGCTAAAGCCATGGCTTCAGCTATGCACCACTGTTTCAACCAGCATGATGATATTCTCTTTTTCCCCATTTTTCAGCCACAGGGGTCAGATGCTTTATCTAGATCTGCAAAATCCCACAGTTGATGCTATCTAGAATCTCTTTTGGTGGTGAGTACAATGCTTGCTTTGATACCCAAATTACACATATTTTACAGCTTATCCTTATAGTTCCTGAGACCAAATCAAACTTGAACTGTTCACACCTGCTCAATTGCTTTATTATCATAGAATCATGGTTTGGATTGGAATGGACCTTAAAGTTCATCTCATTCTGCCTTCCCTGCCATGGACAGAGACACTCTCCACTACACCAGGTTGTGGTGAAGCCACATCTAACCTGGCCTTGAACACTGCCAGGGAGGGTACAGTCGCAACTTCTCTGGACAACCTGTTCCAGTATCTCACCATAAAGAATTTCTTCCTAATACCTAATCTAAATCTACCATCTTTCACTTTAAAGCCATTATGCTTTATCCTAACTCTACATGCCCTTGCATACATTTCCTCTTCAGCTTTTTAGTCAGTTATTTTTTGGTACTAGAAGGCTGCTATAAAGTTTCCCCCAAGTCTTCTCTTATCCAGGCTGACCAAGCATAGGGCTCTCAGCCAACTCAGGATATTCTGTGATTCTATGATTCTATGAATCCAAGTCCTTCTCCTCAGTGCTGCTCTCAATCCATTCATCACTTAGTCTGTAGCTGATCTTGGGATTGCCCTGACTCATGTACGGCTCCCTGAACTTTGCCTTGTTGAATTTCATGTCATTTGCTCATGCCCACCTCTCAAGCCTGTTGAGGTCTTTCTGGCTGGCATCCCTTTCTTGTAGTGTGTTGGTTGCACCACACAGCTTGGTGTCATCAGTAAACTTACCACCNGGTACTAGAAGGCTGCTATAAAGTTTCCCCCAAGTCTTCTCTTATCCAGGCTGACCAAGCATAGGGCTCTCAGCCAACTCAGGATATTCTGTGATTCTATGATTCTATGAATCCAAGTCCTTCTCCTCAGTGCTGCTCTCAATCCATTCATCACTTAGTCTGTAGCTGATCTTGGGATTGCCCTGACTCATGTACGGCTCCCTGAACTTTGCCTTGTTGAATTTCATGTCATTTGCTCATGCCCACCTCTCAAGCCTGTTGAGGTCTTTCTGGCTGGCATCCCTTTCTTGTAGTGTGTTGGTTGCACCACACAGCTTGGTGTCATCAGTAAACTTACCACCAATACCACTGTACAACTGTCCATGTCACCTACAAAGATTCTACTGACCCCTGAGTAACATCACTCATCAATGACCTCCACCAAGCTGTTGACCACAACTCTTTGAGTGTGACCACCCAACTGATTCCTAGTAGTCTGTCAAATCCATGTCTTTCTAGTTCAGAGACAAGGATGTCATGCAGACACTACCAAATGATCTGCAGAAGTCCAGGTAGATTATATCAATTGTTCTTCCCTTATCTACCAATGCTGTAACCCAACTGTGGAAAAGTACCAAATTTGTAAGGCACAATTTGCCCTTACTGAAGGCATGTTGGCTGGTACAGAGGTGAGATTGACTGACCTGTAGCTCTATGTGTCTTCCTTTTTCCCCTTTTTAAAAATAGGGTCTGTTTCCTCTTTTCCAGTCAGNCTGAGTAACATCACTCATCAATGACCTCCACCAAGCTGTTGACCACAACTCTTTGAGTGTGACCACCCAACTGATTCCTAGTAGTCTGTCAAATCCATGTCTTTCTAGTTCAGAGACAAGGATGTCATGCAGACACTACCAAATGATCTGCAGAAGTCCAGGTAGATTATATCAATTGTTCTTCCCTTATCTACCAATGCTGTAACCCAACTGTGGAAAAGTACCAAATTTGTAAGGCACAATTTGCCCTTACTGAAGGCATGTTGGCTGGTACAGAGGTGAGATTGACTGACCTGTAGCTCTATGTGTCTTCCTTTTTCCCCTTTTTAAAAATAGGGTCTGTTTCCTCTTTTCCAGTCAGTGGTAACTTCACTGAACTGCCATAGGCTTCTTAAGCATGATGGACAGTGGCTTAGACACTTCATCAAGCAGTTCCCACAGGACCCACAGATGTCTCAGGTCTCATGGACTTGAGCACCTTCAATTTCATTATGCAGCCTTGAATGTGATCTTCTCCTACAGTCCCTGCCTTTACCTTCTCTCATTTGTGCTACAGCACTTGCTGGTGAAGACAGGCAAAGAAATCACTGTGTACCTCAGTCTTCTCCATGTCATGGGTAACCATTTCCACCTGGAGTGGGCCCAAAGTTTCCCCAGACTGCCTTTTATCACAGACATAGCTACTGAAGTTTTTCTTGTCCTTGACAGTTCTTGCCAGATGTAATTCTATCAGGGCTTTAGCTTTCCTAACCTGAGCCCTGGCTGCTCAGACAGTTTTGCTGTACCCCTCCCAGGCTCCTGTCCTCTGCAGGCCTCTTTTGTGTTTGTGTATGAGCAACGTGTTCATCCATGTAGACCTCTTGGTTCATTTGCCTGATTTCCTCTTTGTTGGGACACATTGCTCCTGAGCTTGGAGGAGATGATCCTTGAATACTAAGCAACTATGTTGGGCCCCTCTTGTCTCCAGGACTTTGTCCCATGGTGCTCTATCGAACAGATCCCTGTAGAGGCCTATGTCTGCTCTCCTGAAGTCCAGGGTAGTGAGCTTGCTGTGTGCCCTTCTTGCTGCCCTAAGGATCTTGAATTCCACCATTTAATGGTCACTGCAGCCAAGGTTGCCCTTGAGCTTCATTTCCCAACAGCTTCTCCTTGTTGGTGAGAACAAGTTCCATCATAGAACATCTCCTTGTCCTCTATCTCTTGTAAAAGGAAGTTATCAATACAATCCAGGAACTTCCTGGACTACTTGTGTCCTGATGTGTTGTCCCTTCAACAAATATCAGGAAGAGGACAGATTATCTGGAGATATTTCACAACTCAGACTTTATAATACCTACTCTTATATATTTTACAATATTTTAATGTATCTCCCAATATTTACACATAACGTATAAATATTATATTCTATAATTATATATTATTATAATCTATCATATTATAAAATATAGTATATTTTTGGGAATTTGAACAAATTAAAATTTAATGTGGTAAAATTTCATGTGGTAATGAGACATAACAGAACTATGAAAATAAATACATAAAAATTTAATTTGATGAAATTTGTACAGAAAGTGTGTGAGCAATTACTTTAAAAAAAATACTGGAAACACCTATCTTACCATGAAATCTTTTGTCTTTACAGAAACATAATGGTGTGTGTATACTTTTCCTGAACGAAGAAACCCTTTCTATACCTTTAGTCTTATGTATTTATTCAGAATATAATCTCAGTTCAAATAAAAATGTCAAATGGGAAAAATTATTTAATTTTATGTACCTCTTAAACTAGAACACAGGAAACTCACTCAAAATGGACTTTTACTTTGTACATAGAATCATAGAATCATAGAATTATAGAATCATAGAATCATAGAATGATTAGGGTTAGAAGCTACTCCCAGAGGTCATCTAGTCCAACCCCCCCTGTAAGAAGCAGGGACATCCCCCAACTAGATCAGGTTGCTCAGGGCTTCATCCAACCTGGCCTTGAACTTCTCCAGGGATGGGGCATCCACCACCTCCTTGGGCAACATAAGTAACTGACATTTGTTTAATATGTAGCTATGTGGTAAAATTATAAATTACAAAAAGAGTTAGTAATTTTAAAATTCGTTCATAAAAGGTAGTAGATCTACAGAAACAAAACAGTTGTCATTTCATCAAAATATCTTGGAATGAATAGTCTAAATTCACAAGTTTCCGTGATGGCTTATAGTCAATGATACTACCATTTCTCACTATCTCTAAATGAAGAGAACTTAATTTGTTTTTTCCTCTGCCTTCAGGGGAGGAAAAAAATCCAGAGTTTATCTCTTGCAGTGTTGCCAATGATACCAAGGGGTAATGGTTTCAAAATAGAGGGAGGGAGATTTAGGTTGGATATTAGAAAAAAGTTCTTTATTGTAAGAGTGGTAGAGCACTGGAACAGGTTTCCCAGGGAGGTGGTGGATGCCCCATCCCTGGAGAAGTTCAAGGCCAGGTTGGATGAGGCCCTGAGCAACCTGATCTAGTTGGGGGTGTCCCTGCTTCTTGCAGGGGGGTTGGGCTGGATGACATCTGGGAGTAGCTTCTAACCCTAATCATTCTGTGATTCTATGATTCTATATTCAATTATAACTAAAAGGAAACTAAGACAACATTGAAATTTACATTTATTATTCTTATTTAACTTATATCTTTTATCACAAAACAGCATTTTAGCTTCTGCTTATTACTCTTACTTGTAGGAAGGAGAACATAACTTGTACTCTTTGAAGAGTTACATCCCTTTTCCCTATCCCTAAATACAATTTCTTCTGATTTAATTTGACTCTCTGTGAACACTTGAATTCTGTCTTCTTTGCTGCCTTGGTTTCTACTTTTTCTTCCCTTTCTTTTTTCCAAGGACAATGGCATAGGAATACCATCAGTAACGATCAGCTGAGTCTCCAGAATTCAGTGTTGGATAATAGAGACTGGCTAGAGATTCACTTAATACCTACCTCACATGCTTCCAAATAACACAAGAAATAAAGTACAAAACCCAACCCAAAACAAAACAAACAAAACCCACCAAGCCAAGAAGTCCTCAGATGTTCAGAATGAAATGTCAAGGCATTACTAGTCTCTTAACTTCATGAATGCAGGTCATCTGTTAGAGTGATGGTAAATGACATTTTCAGAAGATAGGACTTAGCCTAGCCTGGCTGTTTCAACAAACTGATACCCCTTGAATTTACTTTTCACTCCTCCGTACTGCCCTCTAGATATATGTGCAATGTAGAAATGATGGAGCAAGGATGCTTAGTGAACCAAAGAGATGATCATCTGGCTGGAGAGGACTAGAAAGAGGACCTACCTCTCCATAGAGGACAAAAGAGCCAACAGTGAACGTTGGTCTCTCACAATCAAAGAAAATATGGCTGATAAATATTAAAAGCCAGAGATTGAGCAGCAGGCAAAATGGGAATTACAGAACAAAGCAGGAAGCCTAAAGCTCCAATCTCAAGGCAAAGGTAACAATGATTTTTGTAAATAGCAACCAGAGAGCAAACATTTCCTACCTAATGTTTGCTAATGGCCATGCTAGTACCAACAAACTCAGATGAAATCCCAGAGAAAACAATACTTGACAATGAAAAATGAATGACTAAAAGATAACCATGAAATTGTAGGAAACTGACTGGAGATCCCTCAGTTTTTGATGAGTGAATAGCTAGATACAGATGGCTTCCCTCTGTTGCTGCTTAGTTCAAATAAAAGGTTAAAAAAAATAAGTAGTGTAAACTTATTCCAAATATTATTCTACTTTTTTGCATATTTTGTTAAGCTCAAGAGACTTTAAAAGAAAGACTCTGATTCTCCTATTGTCTAATACTGACATAAATTCACTGGCTCCTTCAGAATTCAACGGATGCCCTGGGAGGTGGTGCTGCTCACTGGCCAGGAGAACGGAGGCCCAAGAGTATGTGGTTAGGAAATAAGATCCTATTTGCTGTGTGAAACTGGTTTTTATAGAAGTAAGAAATTTACTGCTCACATGATCTGCAATTCCTGGGTGTATTCTTATTTTTAAAGTCTTGAAAATATTGGTTTATGGCACGTACCTAGTCTTCACTGTGCTTTCAGTGTATACCATAGAACAGGGGGTGTCCAAACCTACCTATTATTTGTAATAATCTATATAGCTCTTCCACTTTTTACAGCTATAAGGAAAATGAAAAAACTAAATTAATGATCTGTCATGATGGATTAATGTTAACCTTACCAGAGTGGCTGGTAATGTGTAGGGACAATGGGATATTCTTATGCTTCTACCAGTTTATATATTAATTTGATAGTGTAAATTCCATTCACTGGTCCCAAGTTAGCTGAAAATGTTTTACAAATTGTTAACCAAAGCTGCAGATGTCACCAAAGCAACGTCACATTTCTTCAGATTTTCATGTTGTCTTCCTGCAGAGGCTATGGAAGGCTCAAAGGAAAGGAACAAGGAGGAAAAGATTTAAAACTCAGACTGGAGAGACGGGTAAGCTTTTTTATTTTTTTCTTTCTTTCATGCTTCTGCATGTATGCAAGAATGTACATTTCATTCCTAGTTCTTTCCAGCTGCTTCAAAGACATCTGTTGGTCATGTATTGTCTCCTTCAATGGTGCTGGAAGTTGATAGTGACATTCAGAAGCTAGTCTGCTATGGTCCTCCTCTGTAGATCCAGTACTTAAAGGAAGTATATAAATAGGAGAGCAATTGGATTTTCACAATGGTAGATAGGGGTAGCACAGGAGGGGAACGGATTTAAGCTAGAGGAGAGAAGGTTTAGGTCAGGTATCAGGGGAAGTTCTTCACAGAAGTGTTGATGTGCTGGAATGAACTTCCCAGAGAGGTGGTGGATGCCCCAACCTGGAGGTGTTCAAGGCCAGGCTGGATGGGGCCCTGGGTAACATTGTCTAGATGCAGGCCTGGGGGTTGGGGGCCCTGCCTGAGGCAAGGGGGTTGGAACTCAATGATCCTTGAGGACCATTCCAACCCAGACCAGTCTGTGGTTCTGTGATTCTGTGAAATAGCACTTGCATAGCATTCTTTAAATGAATGGGAACTTTCCCATGTCATATCTGCTCACATCCTCTGGTTTCAGATTTATTTTAAATTAAAATCATCATGTTAAACTGGCATGATATGCCCCTCAAATAATATGTGTAATTTAATGACTATGCCCTTCTAAGTGAAATTCTGCTTGATAGCATACTAATGAGAAACTTTTGTGGAAATCTTCCCACAAAGTCTCAAAATGTCAGCTACCTAGGCATTATTGCCTAAGTAGCTGACATTTTAGACTTTGAGATACAAGATGTGTCTTAACAAAGGCAAACATGGGACATGTATGTTAGTTGTCTAAACAATCAGGCATTGAACTATTTGCAAAAATTTGTTGAAATATCTTCCAGATAAGACATTAAAAATTTAATGAATATCTGTGACTTCAGTAATGTGTAAATCATCATTAATATCAATTTATGGCTGCTACAGACCAACATTATCAAATTCTAAGTCCAGTATCTTTGTGTAAATATGGATTTTTTTAATATACTTTCCCAATGCCTTCAGGTTTTCACCTTTTGTAAACATTCAAAAGAAATGTACAAAGTTATATTTTCTTTCTCCTTTGTCACAGTTCCACAGATTCTCTCACTGGACTTCTTAAAAAATGAAATTTACAACTGTAAAAAAATTTATTTAATAAATGTATATATCTTTTATTAGATTACTTTTCTCATTACTTTTCTTACATCTTTTACTGTGTCTTAAGTTACAGAGATTTCCTATCTTTTTTGTTTTCAAATACAGCAGAATCAAGGAATTTGAGAAAGGAGCAGTGTTGCAGCTGTGGAGAGAGTGTGAGGAGAGAGAAAAGGGAGACAGGAAGGCATGGCCGGACCCACTGACCCTTCGCAGCTCCTTGACCCTGCTTGACCCAGGCTGGCTCTCCTTGTCTTGCATTTAACAGAAACCACTCAGCTGCATGAGATAATAAAATTTTGCTGACCTAAGAATAAGAATAAAGTCATTCAGCCTTTATCCATGAGGGATAGGGGGAGAAAATACAGGGTTCCGCTTTCAGTGCTGAGAAGTATGGAGCTGGCTCTGGAAATAGTCATAAAATTTATAAAACACCAGTACAATGCATGCATTCCTGCATTTTTGAAAGAGAGAAAAACATGTGAAAAGCAAGAGTTTTGACTCTCCAGGCCTGCCATATGTGGAATTTCCATCCATATCAGTTGGAGTTCAGTATATGAAAGGCTCGCAGAAGCAGATCCAAAAGGATATGTAAAACCAGTAAAGATTTTTTTTTTTTTCAAGTGAAATCTGAAGCATTTAGCTCACTTCACAGAGCAGAGAGAGCTACCCTGAAGGCTTCTGCAAGTGTAATTCAACTTTAATCAAAATTGTGGTTAGAGAACTAGGAAAGCAGAAATGCCATTTAATTTAAATACAGCACACACCCCCATCAGACACTCATTTTTCCTACCCCCACACATAAAAATTCCTCCCAAGGAAGAATGTAGAGTGCTATTTTGAAGATGGTAGATTTTTCCATTATACTACAATGCAGTCATTTATTAAGCAAGGGAAACACAGCTTTTGCAAAAAGTAATACAATATGTGGTGGAAGCTGCAAAAGACATTATGTCAAATTTAGAAAGTCTAAACTTGTGAATTCCAAGCACAGTTGTATAATATTGCCCAAAATAGTTCCGGCACTCTAGCAGAAATGGACACAAAATTTATTTACTTATATGCATATGGAAAATTTGTTTCTGTAAAATTCTAGGCAATTTTATGAGATCATAACTTGATGTGCAATGTATTCGGGGGAGGGGGGGAAGGAATATTTGCGAACCACTAAAACAAGTAGACTGCTTTTGATCTATTGTAACAGAGTTCTAAGACTCAGTAGAAGTGCATATTACAGACCTGAAGAAAGCAGTAGCTGGACTATGAATTCTTTGAACTTATGTAGCAAAGTTTTCAGTGGTATTTGGAGGACTAAAAGCAGGCACAGTGAAAATTCAATATTATGTGGAACTACTAAGTCCAAGAAAACTGATCTAAATATAATTCAGTATAAAATAATATAAAATAACATGCTGTAATAATGGACCCTATGGTGCTGGGGTGGGAAGAAATGTATGTACTGATATACAGAATTATATATCAGCAAGAAAACACAGTAACATATCAATGAAAAATATCTCCCTCAGAAATGTTGTGCACAGTCATTCGAGTAATGTCCAGTTGAAACTTTGGTTCTACCAGTGTATCTCATGGGCTGGATTAGTTAGGAGCTTGGACAGCCAAAATCTTGCCTTTGAGAGTTCTGCCATCCACATCTGAGAACGGAACATTGTAGGTTTGTGAAAACCTGACATTCAAGGTCAGCCCTACCACACACTGTGACCCCAGATGGGGACTTCTTATCGGCCCCATAGTGGACTGCAGGCTTCTACCCATGCGCTAGCAGCCCCAGCAGCTTAAGGTAACTCAAAAGTTAGGTAAAAAAAGTTGACTGAGGATATTCTAATTATCTCATAATGTAATGCTGAATAACAGTGAACTCAGACATGTGGTGCTGAGGGAAAAGATTAATGCCTAATAGTTTTGGCAAATTATTGTCCCTTGATGTACAATTTTGTGGTTGCCACTCACTTCATTGTGACATATAATATCTAATAAGGAGGCTACTTGCAAGACATGTCATAACATTTGGGAAACTCATCTCCTATTTTTATTAAGTAAATCCCCTCCTTCATTGTTTGCCCACACATGGAGCTGTAAAATCACAAATAGAAAACAGAACCCAAACTGCTCTTCCTGTAAGATTTAAAATATTATGACAGATTGTCAAGAATATTTCTTAATTTATGTCTGCTTTAAAGTTCCTTTTATCACTTGAAATGCAGAACCGTTTGTCTTTTGAGAAAAGCAAGCATGGTTTTCTTTGACATAATAAGACCAAGTTACATCTCTCACAGAGAAAAATATTAAATTCATGTCTTCAGATAATCCATTCATATTCATAGGTGTAAAGTCCTCCAAAGAGTGTCTCAAATCTAGATAAAGCTTCTGCATGCTGTATTTTATGTTTAGTACAATTCAGCTCCCAGATGAGAAAAGGCAACCAACTATCTCTTATATAAATACACGTTGGTTAATTTGGGTTATTTTTTCCCATTTTTGTTAGTTCAGCCATTCATCTGAGATTATGTTTTCTCTTGGAAACATTACAGTGGAGTTTCACGTGCTTTCTTCCATATTAGTCCCATCTACTTATTAATTCTGAAGCACCACTGATGTGAATGTCAAAAACCACACAGATGCAAGATAGTGGGAAACCATGGAAGACCTTGATATTGTGTATCCAATCCTACCTATATAGAGAAAAAGAAGCAAATAATGACATGACAACAGGCTGATATCACTTTTTGAAGAAATAGAATTAATTTCTCTGCAGTCAAATGTTAGTGGTTTGTGTTGCTGATTTGATTTGGGTTTTTTGGTTTGGGTTTTTTGTGGTTCCCTGAATTCATAATTGTGTACCAAATTCTGTAACAGATAAAAGGTTTGCTTTAAAATATCAGCCTTGTGTACGTAAACATCCTTTTTTTTGAGGATATGTTCATTCACATATCTAAAAATAACTCAGCTGCACAAGAAATCACAATTTTTAAATGAGCATACAGTAGGTTTGTGCTTACATATTACAGATGCATAGTTTCCACAGTCTTGAATTCTAGAAAGAAACTCACAGAGATTTATTGCATAATACTGAACTTCACTTGTCATCAATTAAACATGATCCTAATGGAAACTTCTTCACTGCACGCAAAATTTGTGAAATAGCTAGGCTGATGTAGATTTCTTGCTACCCTCTACCCTTACCAACTCTAGAAGGAAAAGGAAAAACAATGATATATTCAAGAGAGACTAAAACAAGAATTAGTCCTTGGCAGCCAGTGGATCCACAGGTTTCAGTAAAATTACAAAATTTTACCTAAAGATATATACGTAGAAGAGAAATATAAAATAATTTAGGTTTGAAAAGTCCTTTAAAATCATACAGTCCAATCATAAACTTAGTGTTGTCTAGTCCACCTCTAAACCATGTCCTTAGGCACCACATCTAAACAGCTTTTAAATACTTCAAGAGATGATGTCTCTACCACTTCCTTGGGCAGCTGGTTCCAATGATTTTTAATCCTTTGAGTAAGATTTTTTACCTAATATCCAATATACACCTCCCCTTCAGAACTTGAGGCCATCATTTCCTCTTGTCCTGTCACTTGTTACTTGGGAAAACAAACTGACACTTGCCTCCCTACAACTTTGTTTCAGGGGGCTGTAAAGAGTGGTAAGGTCTTCTCTCAGACTTCTTTTCTCAAGGCTAAACAATCCCAGTTCCCTCAACTGCTCTATACCCTTCACTAGCTTTACTATCCTTTGGACATGCTCCAGCACATCCCTATCTTTCATCACTCTCCCGCGAGGAGAAAAACAGACCAAGCCTCATGGATTGGGGTAAGGACAGTTTACTGATAAGTGCTTTGAGAGGGGAACAGTAACAGACACACCCAGTGATAAAACTAACACAGACAACTGTACCAACACAAGGGTCACCTGCACCAGCTCATGCCAGTGCCTGTGGTGGGTTTGTGATGTGGCTTCTTTAAGAAGCAGCTAGAAGCTTCTTAAGCGTCCGACAAAGCAAATCCCAGCTGGGATCCCAAGACCAAACTCCCAAACC
>VXBZ01010497.1:346399-401823 GCA_013399135.1 Heliornis fulica | reverse complement strand
AACTATAGTCTTCTACAGCTTCCAGATTTACTGAGCTCATATGGGATGAGCCAGTGAGAAAAGTGGAAGCTCTACAGCAGCATAATGCTGAACAGATGTGACCAGAGCCCATAACTATCAAACCGCACTGAAAAAACGGTCAGGTACTGTCTATCACCTAAACGTTCTCCTGCTCAGGAATATTTTGTAGATGACAATATTCGAGAGTAAATTGAGCCCATATGGGAGAATAGCAGTGCACACCCTTGTGTTGTTTCAGACTGTATGTGCTTTGGGTAGGAATGAGCTTCCAATAATGCAGGGAAGGTCAGGTAGGGCAGCACTGTTTCATGTTGCTCCAGCACTATATGATGTGTTATCTTAATTATGTCATACACAGCAATCCATGTAGGCAACGTGTTTTAAATACAAGCTGGAGGCATAAGTCTTGAGTTTCCTCTCACATACGTTGGCTCCATGCTAGCATTGCTTCACCATTTGCAGTGCAAATTCACACTGGTTTAGATCAGCAGGAATGAAATTGGAGAATGACTATATTAGCCAGATGCATGTAGTCCCCTTTCTCCTAGATACATGTCCAGCAAACAGCTTTTCCCCAGAGCCTCAGAAAATGCCCGTTTCCCCAAGTGGTGCACGGTTGCCAAGGCATGCATGACCATGGTTATGCGGCAGGGTGCCAGGGGAGGTTCTTGAGGTTTCTGTTCTCGTTGAGGGAGGCAAATATGGCAACAACAGGGGTTAAACTTGCTCCTCTGCTGATGGCAAAGCAGTTGTGCACAGCAAAGTCCCTTGCAAGCCTCTGCCCACACCCATCAGCCCCACAAAGGACTGGTGTTTCCATCTTCTGCAGATTTCCTGTTGTGTTCCTGCAGAGACATTTGTACCCCTGCACTACTAGGAGTGCTGTGCTGAGGAGGCTTTTAAAGGGTCATGGCTTTGCCTTTCTGTTCACCTTACATTTTCAGAATGTAAGGGGTGTCTAGAGCATTCTTACTGGGCTCACTATGCCTAACATTTGCTCCTGCCCAACTCAAGCTGTGAGTAAAGTACTTTCCCTTTACACTTTCAGGCAAAAGTGTTGCTGTGACCCAGTTCCTGCTTGTTTGTCAGTATGGACAGCAAATAGCCTTTGAAGCAGGAGCTGTGTCTCACAGCTTTTCTGTCTGGCATGATAGGATCTAGGCTTTGGTTGTAATAATTCTCCCCAATCAGAGGCTGGATGAGTTATGGATGGTGCAGGTTGGATGGTGCAGTTAACACACTGAACTATGATTTTGGTTCTGTTGACACAGCAAGAATATCAAGTTGCCCTATAGATTGTCCAAAATCTGTTAATTTTCCATAATCTGGAAATAACATTTTTATGTAGAGGTATCTAAGGAATTCATGTTTCTGCAAGAAAGTGGTGCAGTGTTTCTGCCCTGTGCTACTAGTCATGACCAACTGCTGGCATCCAAATAATACAACAGATCTCCCACAAGATAAAGCTGATGCATGACAATTTTAATTTGGCTGACCTGGAAATATCTGTCATGGTTTTCACAAGCTGCATTGTCAGAATAGGGCAGAGATAATTGCAGCTCAGGCTAAAGGGCAAGGGGGACAGGAAACCACAAGGTGGTGAGCATAAAGATAATTAGTCTTATGTCACAAGAACAGCCCTATTGAGGGGTTGCTTGTTTTGAGCAGGAGAAAGAGGTCTAGGAGGGCTCTGGACATGTATCAATTATACTCTTCTCACGACCCCCAGAGCTGCTTGTTGGGAAACCTTCTGCTTCTTGTCCCACTGGTCTCCTTGTTATCCCCACCTGGAATTCGTGAAGCTCTGAGGGCATCCCTTATCTGCCCTAAGAAGAGCAGACCCTGTGGCACATCCCTCCAGCCTCTGACTCTGTCACTAGGGATGAGATGTGGAAGACACATGGTTGAACACCCTTAGAGAGCATGGAGCTGTGTGAGCTGCAGTGGTCTATATCCCAGGGCTTGCCTCCATACTGCTCCGGTGTACTGGAGTGCTGGGACACTGACACACCCTCCACAGCATAGCAAGCCATGGCAACATGGAGATTATTTTGGTGATTCTGGTCTTGTCTGTGTCCCCTGTAGCAGGCTGAGAACTGAGGTGTGTGGTAGTGACCCTAGGTGTCAGGACCTCCGATCATGCTGAGCCATGGGTCAGCTCAAAGAAATAGCCCTTATTTTCAGACTGTTAATATCTTTGTGTTTTCATTTACAAAGTCAATGCTAACTAAAAGACAGGTGTTGCTTCATATACAATTACCTCAGGTGTCTCCAGTTCCCCACTTATTAACAGATTGCCTCCCCAGGGCTTCTGGGAACACAAAGCCTTAAAAGCAAGAGCTGAGAAAAGAGGTTCTCTTTCTGCTTATGGGGTCTTTCTCTGTCTTGTGTGAGTACTGAAGAGGGTTGTGGTTTTGTTTTGGTTTTTATTTTCTGTGAGAGGGAAAGGCTTTGAACAGTGAAGGACTAACAGCTTTAATTATTGCTGTTTTGTGGCTTTGATCCCTGGGTATATGGTTTGCTGGCAGGTTTCTCTGACATGTTGGTGTTACTGGGGTGAGAAGGAAAAGAGGGGTTTGTATGTTATTTGGGACTTTTTAAAGCTAGGAAAGCTTCTGAATGTGTTAGTTTTTTTGGTGTCTCCTCATTTAAAAAGTTATTACGTGAGTGTTGCTGCTACTTACAGTAGCTTCTGCCTTTGCTTTGAGGCTGTTACACAAGTGAGCCTCTTCATATATCTCTTCATTGTTCAGTGTGGCTATCCTGAAGAGGTGGTTACCTTCAGTACTTTTAGCACAGCTGGCTTCATTTCCTGCAGGTGAAAGCTGGATAAGAGGAGCTAGGGTGGGGGTCAGATCAGAAGGAAAGCCTCAGTGCACACCTAATGTAAGTGTATATGTAAGCTTGCAGTCTTGGGGAAGCACTGTGAGGCAGGTGGCTCTGAGGGATTGTTCCCTGGAGTTAGTTGACTGATGCTTTAAAATTGAAATTATGTTGTTAAATTGAGATTTTCTTGGAAATTTACTTCCTCTAAGGGTTGGATAAAGTAGTCCTTCTAACCAGAGGTAGAAGTATGAAGGAAAACTTGTGGAAGATGAAGGGAATGTAAGGGTGCAGGAAGCTGAACTAAGTGCAGATCTCTTTAGAGAGATTTTAGAGATTTATAGACAAATGTTTCTGAGGGTAAATTATGCTCATTATGAACTGTGTCCAAAATGACTTTTGTGCATTTTGATGGTCTAAGTATAGCAAAGACAGGCATGTTTACTGTTCCTCACAGAACTAAGCCCTGTTGATCCAGTGGGTGATCTGGTTGTGAAGCTGAGCATCTGTGTAACTGCAGCACCTTGTGAAGGAAAGTTGCTCTTTGTGAGGTTCAGTAACTCTCAAAAGAACTACATCTGCTCTTTGCAAATGTGCTATTGTTATAAGTATCTCTAATGAAAGACAAGAGATGTGTTTGTAATTAATTTGTAAGATTTTTTTCAGCTGATGATTTTCAATGCTTGACACCTTTTTGTTTAGACATATGAGAGTTAATACAAACCTCATGTACCACCTACTTGCATTTCAGCCTGGCTAGACTTCCAGGGTGTGAGAGGGTTTCCTCAGATGTTGTTAAATGGAGGGCCTTAAGTATACAGACAGAAGCAATTTTTGGTGGAGATTAATGCAGTGACTATTATTGCAGAAGTCTGCAGTAAAAGCATGGGAGGTCTGGCATTTTGTGTTCCTAGATTTTGGCAGTAACTCTCATCCCAATATTTTAACCCCTCACCAACCTGCAGCCTTCTGCAACTTCCGCATGTTTAATAAGTAATCATAATAAATATCTCCAGCTGTACTCATCAAGGAGGGTGGTCCTAAAGCATGTTGTGATGGCTGGTCTTGAGGATAAGAGCAAATGTCCTCTGTCAAGATCTCTGAAATGGCAGACCCTCCTGTCAGGGCAGTGCTACAGCACAGCTGCTCAGTTTGCTGAAGCTGGTGGTGGCTGACAAGTATGTTCCTTCAGCTGGGATGTTCCTTGCTGTTTGCCATGTTAGAAGAATTGGCTTTCATTTTTATTCTTACTTTTCCCTTAATTTCCCTTGGTGAGTGCCATTTTGTGCTGAAGGGAGAGGCCTGGACTGAAGGCTGGCAGACTGCAGCCATATGTCATTTGATGATGATTCAAATGCTGAAGCTTTTTCATGGTCTGTCTTGTAAAAACTATTCCTGCTGAAGGAGAGCCCTTCTGGGCCTGGCAGGAGCATGGGCTGCCATATTTCTGTCAGTGGGGTCGAGTCTAGGTCTAGGAGTCAGTATCACAGCCTCTGTTTTTGAATGTATTGAGGCTTTCTCCTTTTTTTGGTACTAAATATATTCTTAGAAGGATGTGATTTAGAAGAATATGCTTACTTAAGGAGTTTCAGTTGTATGCTCAGGGACATGCAGGCCCAAGCATAGGGGTTAGGCCTCTGCTCTGTGCCCCCCAGGGGAGTTCAGCTGTGCAAAACATGAGCAGTCTGGTCACAGTGCTGCTTTGTAGCCTACTTCGTCTCCAAACTGGCGTTTCTTTTGGAGGGCCTGTGGGATACGAGAGAAGCCAACTGTTGTGCCCAAAGTGAAGCTGTCAGAGAAGCTGCTGTGACTGAGAAAGCAAGGGCTGGGGTCTTGTCTGCCTGTTTCACTACAGTCTGCCCAGTGGGAGAACTCACAAGGTGCATCTTTCTTGAAGAAAAAAAAAAACGAACTAGCAAAGCACTAGTTAGTGTGAAAAGCACCTAGGACTGAGTCTGGATTATAAAATAAGTTAAAGATGGAAAGCCCTGCATAAAGCTTGTCCTGTAGTTTCCCATTGTATAAGTCCTCCTCTTGTCTCTGGAGCTCACTAGCAGGCAAAGTAGAATTTGGGGGGGTGATGACTGGACTTTGGAAGAGAAATTCTGCTAAAGCAATTTTTTTAAGGGTTATGAGGTGGCCAGAATATAAAATACTTTAAGTTCCTGTTTTTGCTGCTTACTGTCTTCTGTTTGTACAGTGCTTGACTGAAGGGATTGCAGGCCCAGGCTGAGCTGCTGGAGATGATGGCAAGACATGGAGTCACAGCTAAGGCCAGAGGGAAATGCAAGCAGTGGCTCTGGATTGGGGTATGGAGGATCTTGGCCTGTGTACTCAGTGCTCTGGAGGAAAAAGTATAGGTAAATGTTGGGCATAAAGCATGTATAAGAGTACTGCTCTTTATAAGCTTGACTAGAAGCTGATGTAAGAAAGAAAAACCAAGAATTTATCTTTCAAAACTTGCTTGGAAACTTCAAATAGACCTGTGTACCCTAACCTGTAGTGATCTGTGTAGCTGTTCATGCCAGTGCCTCAACTCAGTGAAGCTTTAAATTGTGACAGCCATCTCGATGATTTAATCATTAATGTCTTGAAATAGTTTTACTGATTTTTTTTTTTTTGCATTTGCAATGTCTTACCTCATGAGGTTTTGTTCCTGCATACATTTAAAGAAAATTTTGTGCTAGTGATCTAGATTAGTAGTCATTTTTTAAACAGCTATGTAGGAGATTTCTTAAAATACTGGCTTGGAGTGAAGTTTTTCTTTCAATTGCTTATGTAGATGTGTGTATAAGAGTATTCTATTGGGGAGCTAATGTGCAATTAATGTCCATATAATTCACACTGGAGGCACAAGTAGGCTAGTTCTAAAATTTTTCTAGTTTAAAAATAATGATTTGGAGATATGTGTATCTGTTTTAAATTGTTGTTTCTTTATAGACAGTAAGTAACACAATTCAGTGTAAACACTGGTATCATGTATTTGAGACCTTCTGTGTCTTCCAGACTAGGATTTTACCAGTATTGATCAGCTGGCTGTGCAGTAAATATACAGTGAAATCACAATACTCTATCTTCTGTACAGGCTTTTAACTGGAAAATAGTTCTGTGCAGGATAAGGTGTACATTTCTGTTTTTAAATCTTATGACTTGCAGCTGCCTGTCCTAAAAATATTTATCAGGTTCAGGAACTTGAATCCATTTCTGAGGAAATATTACCCAGCTGAAATTTCTCTTTTTTTTAAGGTAGGTTCAGAGAAGTTTTATGGTTGGTGGGGACTTTGTTCATGTGGCTTTTTGGGTGAGACATTCTAAAATGGAAAGGCTTATTTCTAATCAGAAGTCTTTCACCAAAGTATTTCCTTTGGTCTCAAACCATAAAAGTTTGTAACAAAAAAGCTGTATTTTTCTAGTGTATGGTTTAACAAGCTTCTACCCTGTTCTGAACATACGGAATACCTCGATTGTCATTATTTAGCGAGGATTTGACAGCTAGCGTCATTGTTAGTGCCAGGAGAGGGCACCAGACAGCAGTGACAACACCCGTGCTCAGCACCACGATCTGTCACTGCGGGGGCAGCAACCCCTCACGGGGACCTCTGCGAGTAAAGAATAAACTTCTCTATTAAAGCATCTTTCTGTGGAGAGTTACTTCAGGTAACCAGAAAAGTTTGTGCTTATACATTAAGTTATAGCCTGCGGAGATTGGATAATATGATTTATGTAGGTATTGTCCCTTCATGCTGACTCACAATATGAGTGCTGGAAAACTTAAGTCTGAGATGCTTGAATAAATTAGGTGAGCCTGCAGAGGAGAGCTGTCCCCCATAAACTGAGATGTGGTGACGTATCAAATGTGGTTTGTGGAAACCTCATCTGTGTGCAGAGCTGAGATGTAGGGGGGAATCCCCAGGGGACAGAGGAAGGTGACCCTGGCTGCATATCTGCAGAGACAGGCTCAGGCAGCTGTCCCTGATAGGAGTAGGGTGTCCACTGCTCTCCTGCCTTCCTTCCCCTCCTGTCCTGAGCTGCTCTTCGTGTCTCTTGCTTTGCCTTATTAAAATATATAGGTGCTTGGTGGACTCTTCCTGTAATCCAGTCAATGACTTTTTGAATAAAATAGGGTATTTTGGTAGAACACTATGAATAATTAAACTATAATTCTGATTCCCTGTTAATGGAAAGTAAATGTCTACAGAGACATGTGACAAAGGAGGCTTAATTATTCTATATAGAGAATGCTTAAAATTGTCTTTTTCCCCCCCCAACCTATTTAGAAACACATTAACACTTTTTAGGCTGAAATACAGAATTTGACTGCATCTAGTTTCCTCTAATTTTTTGGAATGAACTGTTACCTCCTATTATTGGCTATCCTTCTATTCCTCAGAAACATTAACTAGCTGAATTTATCAGAAATTCATAACATGGTAATCATCCATTTTCTAATATGCTCTGATCCTGTGCCTTTATGAATGCTTTGACTCTCCTTGACTTCACTGGGAATTGAGGATAGCTAGTTCTTCAAAGACCTAGCCTCACAGTTAATTTGCATGCTGAAATTGGCATTACGAACATTAAATTACAAAATGCAGTTTTGGTGAGACCTGCAGAAGTTTCTACATCATTGGCAGAGCTCAATCTTCTGCAGGACTGAGGTCTGATCTTAAGAGCTGGTGTATAAAAATGTGAAAATTTATTTATGTAGGACCCTATTATTTAGGTATGTCAAACTCTAAAACTGGTTGCCTGCCGACAAACTGCCTTTTTGGGCATGCTTCTCTATTTCTGAATTTTTTGTTTGAATTTCTATTTTAACTAATATATTGCCTTTTTCATGACCTTGGGGACAGCCTGTGTTTTACTTGCTTTTTCTTCCTGGATAGCACCAGGATTCTATGATTCACCTTCCAACCAGGCGGTTCAAAGTGGCCCTAGTACCATAACTTCCAGAAATTGGTTAGTTATCCTTAAGGGATGGATAAAGTAATCACCCTTCTGAACAAAACTGGGCTGAGGCCAGCCCATTGGTTAGGCAGCAGCTTTCTGTGGCTGCAAAGCTCTAACTGTCCTCAGAGCAAGACTGTTGTTTGTGGCATGTCTGCTTCAAGTAGTGGCACAACTTGTAATGCATTTCTCTGATGGCTTTTATAATGCCCCCACACAAGCTTCTCTCTGCTGTCCCATTCCCTCCCCGGTCTCTTCTATAATCTGGAATTTATGCAGCAGCCTCAGCTAACCAAGCCCTTGTCATGAGTCCTTTTGCACGGAATAATAAAATATTCCTGGCCACTAGTTGCATGAAATACTGCAGAGCACCTGCAGAAGGGAATTAAGCTAACCTCTCCTGAATTGTGATTCTTCATTTAATCTTCACAATGAGCACAATAGTGCATAGTTCATACAGGGTGACAAAAAATGCTAAGAAGTTAAAGGAAATTAGGGCTGGTGCTGGACTGATTATTTATAAAAAGGAGTAAGGCCAGGCATTAATACTTCTGTATGGTGCCTAATCTCGACCAAAGTCTTAAATGTCTGCTTGAGACCCAAGGTCTTTTTGATGAACCTAAACCTCAGATTTTGCTGAAGACTTTGAGATGGGTTTTAGTTCCCTGTTTTTGAATTTTCTGAAGCAGCTCTTAGTCTTTTCCATTAACATTTTCCTGGACTTTCTTAGTCACAAGATCCTAAAGGCATCAAATGCTAATCCTGATTCTGTACCTAGGTTTAACTATTGCAGGGCTGAAGTACTGCAGGAGATGTGAATGTGCAGTACTGCAAGCTCTGGGTGTGGGGTATTTACTATGGTGTAAAGGTAATGGAGTCTGGGAAGAACTTTTGTGTTTACTGGGTGTTACCTGTGTTGCTGGATGCAAGGGCTGAAAGGCATACTGTTTGCATTCGGCAAAGGCTTTGCATTCCCTGCTCATTGCTAGAATCCAGAATCTTTCACCTGGCTGTTTTCCTTACTGTAATGTTGGGAAAGAGCCCTGTCTGTCCAGTGAGGCTAAAGATGACAGCTGCTGCAGCAGCCTCAGCTAACCAAGACATCCCTGGGATAACATCCTTACTCAGTGACAACTGACATGGATGCCCTGAAGCAAGCAGTCTTACTCAGAAGGGCTCTAGCTGGGTTTTGCCCAGCCTATGTGCTGTTGCAGGACTGATGGATAGTCTTAGCTGGGTCTGCTGTGCAGAATAAGTTTTTGTCTGGATGTTTGGGCAGGTTTTAACCTGAAATATTGGAAGTATATAAACTTATTCAAACCACTGCTTCAGGGTGATAATGGGGTTATGCGGAGTAGATGGGAGGAATGTAATCTATAGCACTACAAGGGTCTCTCTCTGGAGAGAGTGACTGTGTTTTCTCTTGATGTTTCCAGATTATTGAAGCCCACCCTACATACTTGGCTTTATCTCTGTTTTGGAGTGTATACTGTCAAGTTCATCCTACTTGCTAACCTTCTCGCACCAGCAGAATGTGAAGTTATCAGCAAAGAGCACAGCAGTTTCTTGTAGGTTAACAGCCTGAGCACGCAGGGTAAATGCAGTACTTGTGTTCACAAATAACATATCAAAATAGATGCAACCTGAACCATGAAGCCTAAGGATCTAGTACCAGTGGAGATGGTTGCAACTTTATCTTGGAATGCTATTGTACCCTTCTGCATGTTAGTTTTTGAGGAATATACATAACTCATTGTGGTTTGTCTATACTTTTAAATAAATTTTCTCAGTTTTCAGGCTGTGGCAGAATTCATTCCTCATTGACCTCATGAAAGCTTCATTCTCAAACTGGCCATATGTTGTCTGATTATCCAAACTACCAATGTAACTCCCAAATGTTTTTACCCAGCCTGGTTGCTTATTACTGTTCCCTCTGCTAGGTTAATGATGCTTACTAGTCTTAATGACCCTAGTAACATTTTTTTCATCTGCAAGCATCACGGTTTCTATTCTCTCTCTTCGTGTGAGGTGCCCCGTTCATCCTGTTCACCATCAAAATCCTTTCTTGAACACTTGATTTCTGCCAGTGCTGCTAAACCCCTCTTCCCCATGCATGCGCATGTCATCTAGAAGCCTGAGAACTGACTCCCCTGCTTGTGGCTGCCCGTAGTATATATTCATACTATAAGGTTCATCTGTTTGCTTGTTTCATATGTAGTAAGACTTTGTTTGATGTGAGACTAGTGTGCCACTCCTGTGCTCCCCAGAATGACAGTCCTAGGAAGAAATAAGGTCACTGATTTTAATGGGATGTGTCACTGGCGTGCAAGAGGTAACCACAGAGCAAGATTGCTGCTGTTGCATTTTTTGGTGTCAAAGTTATTTATTTTGACACCAGGAGATAACTGGGAATATGTGGTGAGTTACTGGAATACAGCAAATCCTGGGATAGCTGGCTGAAGGCAGGGTGGCAGTGAAGAGGAACTGGGGATATTTTCAGAGAAATATTGCTTGCAAGGTCACTTTTCTCGAGAGACTCACTGGGGAGCCAATGTTTTCCACAGCTGGTAGAAAATCACATTGCTTAGTGCTGGTGTGGGTTGGTAGTCAACTAGGTAGCAATAAAATGTGGAATACTTTTGACCAATCTGGCATAAAACAAGAGCTATGGGTGTGCCTTAGCAGCAGTGTTATAACAATATGCAATGCTGGAGGCATCAGCTTTGGAGGTGGATAAGGACAGCCTGATGCTGAGATCTCTGCTCACCTAAAGGTCAAACATAGGGGACTTCACTTTGTGAGTCCTATTCAGATAGCAGTTCTGCAGCATGCATGCAAGCTGTCTGCAGGCTCACTGTAAGAGTATTTAAAGTATGTTGCCCTTGGTTTTATTTTCATGGATAATTTTAGAAAGCATATGCCTCCATCTCTAATTTCCACATTATTGCTGCTGTTCCATGTATCAGATGGTATCTGTTCTTTCCAGACAAAACTTTCTCATCACCACTGACACTCAATACTTTTGCTTCAGCATTGTTACTTTTAGTTCATGGGAAATTTGCAGGGCTTGCTAAGGCAGATTGATGTGCACATAGGAAGGGAGATGGCAGTGAAAGCAGAAGTGCGCTGGAGTATTTGCTGCTTTTTTGACTATTTCATTACAGAAAAGCCACATACTTCATAGGATACTAAAGGAGTTTTTAAAATATGTTGAATTAAAACTTTAAAGTTTTAGATGCATAATAATCAAATGTAACCCATGAGATACTAGTGCTTTTGATTCTCTTTGCTCATATGACCTTGTTTGCTCCAAGTACAGATGCTAATTTGAGTTCCTTGGTCTCTCTTTGAGCCCCTCTTTCATCATGGTGAGGACATCGCTGTTATTTCTGTAGCAACCAGGACAGGTTTCTGTGTGCAACCCAACCTCATCCAGCTGAGAGTAGAGGAGCTCTTGGCAGTGTGGGACTCTGGGGCTGACCCCTCACTAGCCACAGGCCTGTCTGTGAAGCTCTGGACTCCTGTGTTCATACTTCAGTGGTTTAAAGAAGATACTTAAAAGCAATTGCCTGCATAGTTCCAAGTGGAGCTGGAGCTGCAGGTAAAGAAATATTTCCCGCTTCTTCCAAACTCCATCAGAATTCAAGTACTGAGGACTAGAATTTTGCAGTTTGCTTACCTGCATCAAGCTGAATGATTTTGAGAGGCTTCAGCAAGAATGGCATATTTATTTACATAGGTACTGTTACTTTTATTTCTATAAACTTTTGTTTTTAAAAGTCTAGGACTACCAGGCTATGGACTAAACTTTTCAATAGAGAGTGGTGGTGTTTAAGAGGATGGTGTCTGCTGCTGAGGTTAAGAGCCATCTGAACAATCTGACCAAGTCTTCTACATGCTCTCCAGTTGTGCGGACTCTGAAATGATTTGGCTTGGTTGCTGCGGCCTAGTTCATCCTGGGCAAGCCTTCTGGGTTGCATCAGCATTTCCACAAAAATCTGTTGGAAAAGTAGATATGCAGTGTGACACACGTGCTATAAACTTTCTTGTGGCCATGTGGCACCCAGGAGAGGAAGGATGAATGTGGCTAGCTGGCCTGCAGAAAGGTTAAAAGATAAATTGGGAGATAGAAAAGAAAACTAGGATTGAAGAGTCTGAAGATTTGAATATAGAAGAGTAATTTTAGAAGTAGTAAGCTGAGGGAACTGCACACAAGCTGGTGAAATGGTTAGGTCTCAAATGAGAAGGCAAATCTGTCATGATAGGACAAAAGTTGCCCTTGACCCTTTGAGTACAGAATCAGGGGTACCACTTGCAGCTGAATCTTTACCCCTTCCCTGCACCTGGTTGTGCTCAGGGAGTGGTTGGTCCTTATGCTACAAGAATTGCTTCACACCTGCACCTCTAAGAGGAGTCCCTGGAGAAATTGAGAACAAGAGGGTGAATGGGCAAGCTTTGTGCCTTGCTGTTCCAAAGTGCTTATCTGTACCCCACATGCATACCACTGTAAATAAGTCTTTCATCAGCATCTACTATCTATATATTCATTATTTTGGAATCAGTTTTGCTGAGTGCTAGAGTCCCAAACAGCTTGGAGTATGTAAAGAACAAAATATATTGCCAAGAGGCTTGAAAATTGGTCTTACCTGGCTGAGATGGAGGTTTGAAGTGCCCTATCTTGGATTCAGAGTCTATTTTGTGTATGTGTACTGAAAACTCTGAATCTTCTGTTCTTTTTGTGAGAAGATATTCACTGATGTTTGAACTACTTAGATGCAAGAGTACTGAGCACTCAAAGAAGTAAAAGAAACATTTTACTTTAGTACATGCTTTGAGCAGTGTGCAGTAAATAGGTAAGAACTGGTCACAGAAGATGAAACATAATATTGTCACTTACTCTGTCTTGAAGGCAACGAGGAAATTCTGGAGTAAAATAGGATGTGATCATGTAATTAGACTGTATCATAATAGAAGCTTTTCAGGAAACAACACAAAGGCTCAACAGATATCTCTGATCTATTTAACACCTGGCTTCACAGCCTTGTTAAAGTTCTTTAATATAGATGGACATAGTATAATACCTCAGACTGAAATAGCTCTAGTTGCTATGTTTGACCTTTTCATTATTTGTTCAGCATTTGTGCACCAGTTAAATGTGTTACTTCTATAGACAGATTAAAATAGAATGAAGAAGCAATTTACAGAAGGATTTTAAGGACCCCTTGATAGACACTGTCAATCAGGCAGTGCTTCTGAAAAATCCTAGTCTGAGTTCTTTTGTTTGCAAATACCATCAGGTTTTAGCATTATAAGGTGATTGCAGTAACATCCACTGCAATAAATTAAGAACCTGATGTAAGCCCACAGTCATACAAGTTTGCTGGAGACTTCTTTCATGAAACAATTGTGATCAGATAATATGAATAAAGCTATGGAGTGTGGGGTACCCCAGCATGGGCTGTGCTGTTCAGCTGTGCTGATTATAAAACTAGAAGAGGGCTTATGGATGTTTTGTGGTTGAGCAGTCTGCTTCTGTATCAATTATAGATGCTGTAGGAATTTCCTGAGATAGAGTAGAAGCAAAGGGTGGTCTGAGTTGAGAAAAGAGGGTTATGACAATGTCTATGCAGCAATGGCCCCCTTCTTGGGGAAGAAGGGACAGTCAATTAGTTGAAGAGCAGTTTCTGGCAGAGTGCAGTCCGAGGGAAAAAGATGTTTAATTCATTGTGTCCTTGCTTGAATAGTCACTGTGGTTTGGGAAAAAATGAAAACCCTAAAGCATGCTTGAAGAAAGGCTGTTGCAATATGAAATTTCTACCTTGGTTTTTTAACTATAAAAGTATATAGAAAATAGGCTTTAAAATGGTTTTGGTGCCTATATGTGAGTGCACACCCCCTCCTTCTAATCATTCCGGGGAAAAGCTTGTAGTTTCTCAAAGAAGTAACACCAGAGGCTGATGATGCTGTAATTGCAAGAAGCCCATTATTTTCAATATTTTCACTTGCTCCCTTTGAAATGTTATCTCACGTTCCAGACTAAAGCAGGTCTCATTCTCATTTTCAGAGACTTCTGCCATTTTCAGAGTCTGCACTCTTTCCATACCTATCTCATTGCTGTTCTTGAGCCATAATTAGCATACTGTAATATTCTGTAATGGGATGAGTCATGTCACCTACTGTTTAGTGCTCAATGACGCTACCCCTCATAGTTGCTTATGATTTGCTGCGTTCTCTAAGGTGCTGCTGCTGCTGAGTTACCTTGAAATAATTATCTGAATGTAAATGAGGTTGCAATGGTGTAGGACATGCAGGAATGCACAGCCATGGCAAGTAAACAGACATGGTGGTGCTTGGATTCTCTGTGTCTTACACCTGCAAGAGGTGCTGTAGGCAGAGTGGGCAGGTGTGCTGCCAGCCCCTTCTCCTCCTGTCAGATGGAGGGCAGGGGAGGCTGTAGGCTCTTGCATGCCCAGTCCCATCTGCTAAGAGAGGCAGGATATCTAATGGAGACTGGAAGATCAGGATACTACCTGCATCAGGAGAGGGGACTGGAGAGAAAGGTCTTGATGTGCTTGTCAGTTTTCATACAAAACCAGTTGGAATTAAAGTAAAAAAATTATGTCTGTCACCACTAGAAAGGTCTGCAAAAGTGTTGAGACAATCCAGAAAAAATTATTATCTTCTGTGGACTGTATTCTATCCTCTTTTGAGGAACAGCACTGGTCCAATCCTGACAGTTTCTGGGGTTTTCTTGATCTCTTGAATGACTGTAGGTCTGGGTGCAGGTATCAAATCAGAAACTGATTTGTTTGCAATTCCTCCTTAACTTGGGTTTCTTAAGAAAATCTTGAGTAAGTGCATTCTGGTTTTATGTGTTTATAAAAAATGCTTGTCCTTCCTATGCCAGCTACAATGCCATTGCAGTAGGAAAAAAAAAACCCACAGTTTTTTTCTGCTAAGACATGATTTTTAGGAAAACCAGCAAGAACAGAATATTCTGCAGCCCTTAATTTTGACTTTAAAAAGTGCAGATGTTGGGAAGAGCTTTGGGTGAGTGTTTTCTAATAGTCTGCACAGTATGTACTGCAGATGAGCTGCATGTGAACTACGGAAAACTTTGAGTTTCTTTACTCTGTTCTGCCTACGTCGATGGCACCAGTTAGATTTTTATGTCAGTTTGGTACATTCAAAAGTTTTTCAGACTTCCATTTGAAAACCTGAGTGTGGTGTGCGCCAGATGTGCTCCCAAAATCTTCAAGGCTGGGTGTTTCTCTTCTGTCAACCAACTGTAAAATTTGGGGAAATGAGAGAAGATTTGAGGACCACTCTAGTGGTTCCTTCTTCCAGCATGAAAAGACTGGAAAGGGTTTCCTGTAAATTTGCAGTTGGTTTAAAAGCCTCTTTCAGCTGGAGCTCTGCATGGGCACCCATATTCTAGGGTCCCCCTTGGAAATCCTGCAATTACAGAAGAAGTAGGGGTGCTGCCAGCTCTGCTGATCATGTTCTCCATGAAGTGGATAAGTGAGGCTGGTGTGGCCATGAGGGTTACCTTGGTTGTCCAAAGGGATTTGTGGAAGGTAGGGGCTGGAAGGGTACAGAGGTGACAAACCAGCACAGTTCCCTGAGAGCTCAGTGTCCTTGCCTGAGGTCACAGTACAAGACAGAACTGTGAGGGAGGGGAGTGTGGGGGATTTTTTTAAAGCATAGTAGAAATATGTGATGTAAACGCCTGGGGCTTTACAGCCTTCAGCGTTTACTAGCTAAGAACATTGTTGGCTGTTTGAGGGAAGTTGCATAGATCACTGAAATCCACCACTTTTTTGGGGTCTTGTTTGCTTTGCTACTACTAATATTTGAAATTCTGGAATTCAAAACTAAATTGTGCCTTGGTATGAAATTGGGTGGTGTGAAGTTGACTGCAGTACAGAAATCCATCCAACAGAAAGAAGGGTTTCTTCTTCTTGGTGTGATGAATATTTACCAGTCAGCATGTTTGACAGGCTTTTAGTGGTAAATATCACTTGAAACCAACTGCTGGAATCCCTGACTGTAATAACAGAAAGGAATGAATAGAAAAGGGAATTCACATTCCAAATCCTTCCAGAATAAGTTATTAAAAATAACAAAGTTGGGGTAGGGTTGGGAACAAGCTTATCAGCACCTTGTAAATGATGAATTTAATCATTGTTAAAAGCTATTTGTGCTGTTGTAATTAAGGTCAGTATCAGGCATGCACTGACCTTAGTGATCAGTGGTCCCAATAAATATTTATTGGGAGGAAGCTGACTCGATTCCTTGGATGTGTAAACCTGGGAATCTCAGCTCTGAACAGCTTTGACAGCTATCGTATGCTACCTTCTCTCTTTACTCCCCGCTGTCTTATTTTACTTCCTCCTTCTGTCAACTTCATATGTGGAAATTTATGTATTGAAATGGTAACAGATAGTTTTACAGTTTTTCTATGGCAAAATCACAGATACTATTGGAAACAAAAAAGGTCTGACTGAAGGGACTAACTGGGAGACAAAAATTGCGTTCAGCCCTGGGCTCAGCTAAGGGCTTTTTGAATAGTCTAGAGGCAAACTGTTTAATCTGTCTGTCCTCTAGAGATACAGCATCAGGTATGTGGAGGTCTTTATTTTTAGCTTGGAAAGCCACTGTACTAAATACATGAAAAGCAGCAAGACAATATTAACAGATGGAGCTCCTTGTTTCTCAAACAGTTTGACAGGGCAAAGCTTTAGCCCATTTGAGGGACAGAAGGAATGAAGGCAAGAGCAAATGCACTCACATAATCTTTTTTAGCTCTATTCAATTGGGGCATCAACTGTATCTGCTTAACCTTTGCAGCTGAGGGCTCCTGCTTGAGCTAAGACAAGTCCTGCTGTTTTGTCACAGTGGAGTTCTTTGAAGTTCTCTTGTTGTCTGTGTGTCAAGGTGATTACAAATAGAAATAGACATCACTGGCCAAAACAATTGTGGGAAGAACCACTTTACTGCCTGTATCTGGTCTTGACCAGTATACACTCTAGGTGCTGTTTAGCACTCTGTGACTACAGCATTTCGGTCATTTGGAGCCAACCTGAACCATGCCTCAAAGTCAGAAAACGTACAGTTTTTAAGTACATAATTCCAAAACCTAAAACGTTTCAAGTTGTGGCTTGGTGTGCAGCAGAATGGAGTCATCCTGCCTCAGGACTCCTGTGTGCTCTACCAGATATGCTCTCTGTAGTTTAGAGATGCAGCATATGATTATGTATTTGGATTTTGATAGTGCTGAAGGCCTATCTCTTTAGTGTTCTTTTGTGCTTGGTGCTGTATAAATATATTGAAAGATATAACCTCTGCATAAAGAGATTTTAGTTTCAAGAAAGTTGTAACAAGAGAAGAAAATAGATGGCAAAACCTAAATTAGGTGATAGAAAAAAGTAAGGCAAGTTTCTTATTTAGTTGAGATCAATTACTGCAATCTATTTTGAAATGACACAGGTTTCCAACCTTCTCTCACTTTAAAGACTGTTGGTTTCCCATAGCAAAACAAAAACAAGTGTTTGATCTAATCTCATGCTGCTCTGGATTAAGCAAGTCTACACTGCAAAGACTAAACAATTTATACTTAACCAATAAGATTTAGATGAGCTCCTTTGGAGGCCTTTAGCAAGCAGGTGAGGACACAGTGCAGGCTGCAGATGGCTCTTGGCTTTTGGGGTGATGTTTGGGGTTTCTGCCTGTCCTGCAGTGTAGACAAACCAAGCACTTCTCTTTTATCCTCTTGGTCTGTGAGCTGAGCCTAGCCCAAAGGAGTGGTGCTGTGATAAAGCATTTGGCCCAGCACAGATGGGTAGGGTTACTGCTGCAGCAATGCCAAGGTGCCAGGAGTTTGGGGGGTGGGGTCTAAAGAGGTGCTTCTGAGATATGTAAGGGGAAGTTTCTTATGCAAAGACAATTAGAGGAAATTTGAGCCATGCAGAAATTGAGGATGGAGACTGCTGTGCTGGGGAAGCTGTGACTCAAGCTTTCCCTGATGCTCTGTGTGGGGGGTCACTGTCAGTATTTGAAAAGGGACACAACAGTCCTGTGGCTTTCCTAAGGAGAACCAGATCCTCTTAATGCTTCCTTGAACTGGGCAACACATGGGAGATCAGGCAGTGCTACCAACTGAGCTTTTCAGAGTTATGCTTGCTTGTGGAATTTAATAGCAAGACTCTTCCTAGTTAAGATAAAAGTGGGTGTCTGAGAGAATCACTTTAATCCTCGCATTCCTTAGTTCTCAGATTGTCTGCACTTCCTTTGTAGCAATTGACACTCATTATGTCACAAGTGCAAATTGTCACAGCATGTTTTCTTAAGTCTGATGTAATGAGGAAAGAGCTCAGATAGCATCAATACCTCATCATTTTGCACTGATTGTTAATGGGAACCAACAAGATCAGATACAGCCTTTCTGTATTAAGTGTACAAACTATCCACAAGATCAAAACTGCTGACTTTAGTTGTCAGATTTTAATGATTAAGTCCATGTTTCTAGGACAAAAGGCAAATGCAGCTGAGTGTCTCAGCCCTCTGATCTAAAGGGACATTGCTGCAGTGCAGAGCCTGTTCCTGGCCCTGAGTGGGGAATACGGGTTTGGAAAGGGTTGTGGTGTGGTGGGCACTGTCATGGTGAGCCCCTGTTTCTCCCCATTTGAGTTGTTTGACTGTTTCCCCACCCTGTTTTGTAAGGAGTTGTGTACTTCGAATTTATTGAGACCTGATCTTGTCTGCAGGGAGCCAGTACCTTCCCTGGAAGATATTTACCCGCAGTGGCCGGGGGAGCACATTCTTCAAACACAGATAGGGAAAGGCATGTGGAGGGCAGCTCCGGCTGCAAGGAACGGGCCTGAGCTCTGCGGGGACCCTGAGACTTTGTGGGAATCGCTTCTGTGGTGGTCTCCTGTTAACGGATCTCTTCTTGTCAATCTGCTAGGCAGATGCCAAAAATGTGTTTGCACTGTGATGAAAAGTGTCAGGGAACCTCTTGGAGTCTTAAGATACTGCTTAGTTTGAAAGAACTAGAGACAAAGCACGATTGAACAGGGTGTAATACTAGCAGGAGTCACGAGATGGGGCTATTTTAGCTAAATCTCCCTAATTCTGTGCCGCTGGTTGTAGGGGCAGTTAGATGAGACATCCTTGTGCATGTAAAGATGCATGTAAGGTGCCCAAAGGCGAGCACAGCACCAGCCCAGCGCTGTACCTCTGTTTCTGCAGTCCTCTGTGCAGATACAGCTCTGATAGCGGCTTTCCTCGATGCAAAACCCCAAAACAGCACATGTAAGTTCAAGAGAGGACATTTTCTTCCTCCCTTCTCACTGTCCCCTTGCACAGCATGCCTTAGGACACAAATTTCACCATTAGCCCTGTGTGTAAGGCAGATGAGTATTCCTAGTGGAAGTCTTCTGAGTTATTTGGCAGAGATCTCTCTCCACACTGCCAGGAAAGGCTTTAAAAGCACACTCAGAGTTTGGTGTTCAACATCTTTAAACAGTTGTATCTTCTCTTAAAAATGTTTAAAATGTAGCTTCAAATAAATCCTCATTCTTCTATGCTGTGTGTTGCTAGATGCAAACAAGCAGAACTTTCTCCCAAGATATTGTGTGGAGTTGTGGGGTTTTTTGTTTGTTTTTGTTTGTTTGGGGTTTGTTTGTGTTTTTTTTCCAAGGCTAAAATAAGATTTGTGACCTGAAACACCTAATTTAGGCTCTGTGGGACTCTGCCATCCAATGAGGTCTCTGCTCCAGAGCTCAGAAACAATCTTTTAAAATTGCATTAAAATAGCAGATGTTAAAAATATGTGGCTCAGGAGAGGGGGAAACTCCCCACCCCCTTTCCCAAAGGCACAGAATAATAGATAATGTTAATATATGACATCTGAGTCTGTGCCTTCATGCAGTTGAACATTTCATGGTATCTGGACTAAGTGATAATAAAGAACTGAAATTGAATGTGGCTTGGAAGATTTTTGTCTGCATCTGTAATTCATCTCCAGCTTTTTTAGTCACTATGAGGGAAGAGCAGCAGCAAGTGCTGTAACAAAAGCACCAGGCGCTACAGGTTGGATTTAGCCCTAGAGTAAACTAGCACGGATCCTCTGAGGTCAGAGGAGTTGCATGTCTGCTGAGAATGTCCCAGGTCCCTGTTATATGTAGATTAACAGCCAATTATGTTGAAGTACAGAACTGGCCAATGCTATTTGTAACTGTTGGACTATTAGCTCATTGGAAAAAAGTTCAATGTCTGAGATGTGTGCAGAGATTTTCAGAGGATGCATTGACCAATTTAACAGTATCATGTTCCCTGTCTTGTGGAATTCCTTGCACATGGAATGAGCTGATGCAGAGGTTATTGCAGGCTTGGTGGCCAGGAATACTAGATGTCAGGATATTAGCAGAGCTGCTGCATATATATATATATATATATATATGAAGCAGCTCTGCTCATATATANGCAGCAGCTCTGCTAATATATAAATGTGTATATATATATACACACATATATATGTATGTATTTCCTCTTAACTCTGGTGCTTCACAAACAAGTGAGGGTGACCTTGTAGCTTTGGGATATGTTGAAGTATGGTAGCTAATCCATATGTGTTGGGCAGCCAGTTTATCCTCTAGAAAAAGCAGAAGAGGAGGACAAGGCTATCTCTGCAACTTTTGGAATGTAAAATACTACAAAGAAGGGTGGTTTGGGTGAGAGGAAGTACTGGATTGAAAACAGGAGGAAACTGGATAATGTGCTGTCTTGGCTTGTAGCTTCAGACATGGGAGTTCCAGGCTCCTGTAATGGGCATGAGTCATACTCATGTATGTGTGGTTACAGCAGAAAAAAAGATACAGATGGCTGCAAAAAATAATGTTTATACAATGCTCACTTAGAAATGCATTCTTTCCAATTGTTAAATTGCTTGAAGCATGTGGGGCTGAGAAACCTGAACATTCTTCAGGGTTTTTCCACAAATATGTATTGATAGCTCAGATAAACCCAAGGTCTGTGGGATTTTTTGCAGTTAGCTGTTTTGTCAAGAAGCTTGATTGCTACATTTCTGAGGAAAAGTCCGCAGGGAAGAACAGATCCCTTCTGCTTTGCCACTCCAGTCCAGCTGAAGCCAGTAAGGTCATGCCAGTGTAAATTAAGTATTCAACCTGTGGTTCTCTAGTGCATGTCAGGACACAGTATATGCCACAACATAGAAGTACTAGATGTTTTCTGAAGTTTCCCTCTAACTGCAGTTTTATAGTTCTACGGTGCTTTTGCTAGCTTTTGGTTAAGATGCTGAAGTTTTATAAGGCATATTATAACACTTTGGGTGTGTGACATAGCCTCAGAGGGGAACCAATGCCTTCAGGTGCAGCTGCAACAAAGGATGTGTTTCCCATTGGAATGCCTTTTACACTGAGCAAAGGCCCAGCCCATGCAGGACAGGGATAGAAATGCTGCTGTAATGTACAACATAGAAATCAACCAAGTGCAGATTATTCCTAGAAGCTATATTCTGGTTTCAAATTTGATCTTTTTCCCCCCCCCCCACAGGCAAACCCACAAACAGTGTGCTAGCTGTCTAGTCAATGAAGTGCCTGGCCTGGATGGTTGGATCCTGAAAAGCACAAGTCCTGTGTCTTCCGTATGTGCTCATCCTTCAGAAATGCCTTGGGTAAACATTTTGATACAATGCATGTGAAAAGCATGAAGATGAGGTGCTTCATAGACTGTCTCTGTAGCGGAGCACAGTCATGATGGGCTGGCGCTGGTAAAATCGGAGGACAACTAATTCCCCAGCTTAACCCAGCCTGTCCTTTAGTATGCAATGAAGAGTGGTAGTGGCCTCAGAATCACTTTCTGGTATACTGAAACACCTAGATCTGCTCTGATCTCTGAGTCATGTAAATCTGGAAGGCTAAATACTGTTGTTGCTCTAAAATGAAGGTGAACACAGTTCATGTTTATAGTGCTCATAAAATGGTTGGCAAATGATGCTTGCTACAACAGGATGTGTCTTATCAGTTGCTGCCTTTTAATGTAGTAACCATGGGAATTATTCATGGACACCTAGCTTAACCTGGCACAAAATACTGCATCCTATCGTGGAGAAACAATTCTGCTACTTGGTCATGTGTGGTAATAAAGATTTAAAATCACATTACCTTATAGTGTTATATATAGACTGTAGGCTGAGAAGTTATTTCAGTCCTTTAGGATCCTGGTAGTACAGAAAGCTATAGTTATGCAGTGAATTAAATGCAAAAGAGATCTTGTGAATGTGACAGTAAAATGACAGTTCTTGCATGCTTGGGTCGAGGAATGAGAAGATTTGGGTTTCCATAGAGGCAGTTCTCTGCGTGGCAGTTTATATATCAAGGATGCCCCTGAGACAGGTCTGTTGTGGTGTAATTAGGACTGTAACAGAAGGTCTGCTCAATAGAGGACATAATTTAGGTAGCATATACAAAAGGTAGGAGAAAGGAAGCAAAATAACCTTGTTTTGCAAATAAGCTGTCTTAAATTGAGCAAGGACATCAAGATGTACTAACAAGAGTCTGAGCTGTTAGATGTTCCTTCCTTTACTGAAGTAGCAATACTGGAGCCAGGCTTCAAGTGCTCATCTTCTATGGATGTTTTAAGATGAATCTCTTGAGGGAAGCTTTCTCTGGGACTTTAGCTAGAAAGAAATCCAGTGAATGGTATGGAGCTGACTTTTAAACTTCAGCTGCACCTTGGCTTCTTTTCCCTGTGAGCTCTTCCCTGACATACTGTAAGGAGTCATTCAGCTGCTGGACCACCACTTCTTTATCAGTTGCAATGAGTCTCATCTGTAGCTTTCAAAATATATCTTCAAGGGCAACAAACCCATCCTGATGATAAAGTCACATCATCCCAATGTGACCAGGACAGGTTACAAGTTTCAAAAACACCAGTATCAATTTGTCCTGTTCTCACTGTGCAGAGACTTAAGTACTTTATGAAGCTTCCTTGCAGAGTATGGTTTGTTTGTTGGGTTGGTTGGTTTGGTTGGGGGGGTGGGAGGAGCTACATAGTGCTATGGCAGAGGAGGATTGAACATATGTCAGACTTAATATTTCTGATACTTAGCATCTCCAAAAGTTTCATCTTTTCCTAATTCCAGAGCTTTTCTTAACGGTGGTCAGTGAGGTTGAAGTATTTAGATCTTTACAGCTCTGACAGTGTTAGCCTCCATAATATGCAATACAGCACTATGTGAAGGCTGAGGACAGCCCAATTCCTGTTTGTATAGCCACACATAAAGAATTAGTAACAAGAGTTAACTATGGAAAAATAATCTAAACAAACAAGTTCCAATCTGGTATCTATTACCTATAAATGTTTTTTCTTCTGTTGTATCTTGTACTTGCTGTCAGTCAATTAACTAAAAAGGGAAAGATACTGAATGTTAGCAATGCAATAATGTCCAGAAATAATGATGGCTAAAGTAAACATTTGGGGTATTTTTCTTCGTATTATCAAAGTATCTCATTAGTACTGTGTGCAGGCTACATTTTATGAACTATTTATTGCCAATTATGAGGTAAGTAGGGCAAAATGGTCTTAGGAAATTATCGTCTTCTCTGTTCTCTCTATAGGCTTGCATTCTTGCCTCTTTACTTTGTTTTCCTCTTCTTTCTAGAAATTGGAGGCATTTTCTGAGGCATCCAGCACAAATTTTAAAAAGTGAAGCCAGACTCCCCTAAGGAAAATTCCCACCCAGAGTTCATCCAGCTGCACTTGCTTTAGAAACCCGTCAGGACACTGTTTTTCTTAGGAAGGCAGGGCCACATTGTCAAGGATATTTTCAATCCTTAAAAAAAGATTTACTGTGGCTCCAGTAAGGAAACACATGGTTACAGAATGCTTACATTTGCTGTAAGGCAAATAAAAGTAGAAGGGACTCTGCTAACATAAAACTGAGAAATATAAAACCTGTTCCTGAAACAGAATGGTAAAGTGAGGAGGAATAGCTTATAAACTACCAGACATAGAATAGCTTTCAAATTCCAGAGGATCTGGGATGAAGTGAAAGCTAAATGCATACAAATGCAGGAGCTGTGGTGTTTTGGATTAGATAAGGAACTAGTCTTTATATCAAACTATTGGGCACTTCGTATGATAGCAACCAAGTGGCATTAAAGTTAGGATGTTAATTGTTTCTATTCATCTCTAGGAGTTTTAAACCATCAGAAATATGTTCCATAACAGAGCTGTTGTCTTTTGCTGGTAGATGTATTTGTATCCCCACAAGAATAACAAAATGCCATTTTAGAAACACCTCAGTTTTTGTTCCTGTATCAGTGTTGTCAGGGCACCAAAAGGACTTGCAGCATGACAGACCTTCAAAATGACTGATAATATTCCAGTTCAGAGAACACCTTTCTTCCTGCTTCCCTGCCTGCCTGTGTGCATGTATCTTCTGCTCCAGAACCTGTACTGTTGGCACCAGAGAACCTGCTGCTAGGTGATGACCAAATGCATGTGCCAGAATAATATATGCAGTGGAGACTTTTGATTTAGCAATCAAATGTTAGACACGAAGCTGACATTGTGCCTATATCAGACCACAATCAGTGGTTGTGGTCTTCTGGAGAGCTGCTGGAGCCCAGAGCTTGAAAGCAAGATAGTGCTGTAACTTCTGGGTTGACTTTGTAAATCCTCCAAAGCCAGGGGAGTTAGCTCTTCAGAGACATCTCTAACCATGCACTAGGGCATAAATACACTGAAGAAAGTGGATTTACTTATAGTAAGTGAATAGGCTTGTCCTTTGTGTGGCTTGATGAATTCAGCATAATGTTTTCCATTACATTGGAGTCTTTAACAAACAACAGCAATCTGCAATAAATGTGAAGCTTTACTGTTAGATGATGCAACTAAGTTGCTAGCACAGCAGATAAATACCTAGCTGCTTCAGAAGCTGAGTGCTTTACAAATAAAAATAGGTCTATCAAGAAAGGCTGAAGATACAGCAACTTCTTCCCACTTTATTTTTTTTCTCTACTTAGTCCTTTACTATTTTTTTTTATTTTTATCTTTATTTTGATGGAGGTGATTCCCTAATCTGATGTCCTTCATGTCACACATTTACTGGCAATTATCCAAACCTTATTACCATCTACTCTAGCAATGAGGATGATTTTGATACTCATATGTTTGAAGTCTGGTATATGATCAAGAGAATCCAATGATGTTCAGATGGCAGAGGAGTATCTCCTCTGCCCTGAAATGATGGATGTGTGTTCTGGAGGTTTTAGCTTAAAGATTTGACTTGATTGTGTTAAGCATTTTGTCTGATGGTGACAGGGTCTACTTGAATGTGTGGGAAGTGTCTTTTACCTGGTATGAGACCAGGATTAGGCATTCATTTTTATCACCACTAGAACTTTTAAAAGGTGGGGAGCAGATGCATGGAACTCTGGCTCTAAACTTTGTGTGTTGTGACTTTGGCGAAGTCTCTTAACCCTCGTATTGCTCTGAGCTTGCACTGGGGCAATCCCAATGTTCATCTCCCACATGCTTGGGAAAATACTTTCCCAAAAGTTGCTCAGGTAAAAGTTGGAATGGGAGTTGTGACTAGAGACGTGCTTTGCTTGAAAAGAGATTAGGAATTTCTAATTTATTTGGATGATTCCCAGGCCTGATAAACCTATATAGCCCTGGGTTTTTCTTTAGAATGAGTTTATAAGTGTTTGGAGAAAGATTTCTAATGCAAATACCAATCTCTTGTTGCAATTTCTGTAGAGTGAATAAATTTTATCAGTATGAAAGAAAGTCTGAGGCAATATTGGTGCAACCTGAGCTGCTGTTTAACATGAATGTCCCAGTTTTAGGTTATTGCTAGGTTTTCTCCATGTGCTCCAAAAAGCAACAAATTCTGCTGACAAAACGTGATTGTTCCCTATATAACACTACAGGAGAAACTGGCAAATAAACCTTGTACCAACACATTCAATACAACTAGTTGGGCAGACCTGTTTATTGATCAAGTCTTTTAGGCAAAATTGAGCTCCTTGTTATTTTTTTATATCTGTTAAACTCTGAATTTAAGCAGGTATATTTCCTTTAAATATGAAAGTTACTATATAAAATCCCAATTAAACTTTGAGGAGTTTTCTTTAACGTTGAAATCCTCTAGATTAGGGGAAACAGTACAAATAAGAATGATGTACAGCACCCTCAATTGTGTCAGCATATCCCCTCTCTGTGGCTTCGCTTCCTGTCATTTAGTTCAAAGTCTCAGAAGTTCCTTGTGGTATTCTTTTTTAGTAGTGAGCAGCCAGATTGTTGCAGGTAGTAGTCTTGTTGTGGAATAACTCACTGGTATTCTTCTCTGACATTGCTTTTTGACCTCATTAATTTCTTCATTAATCAGCTAAATCAAATTACTACTGGTTGTTAACATGGGTTTGCTTGCATGTTAGGTCAAACGCTAGAAATTGCTCTGTAACACAGCTTCTGCATTGCTTTTTGTTGGGCTTTTACTGATCTTTGCTGGGCTGGTCCAGGCTCCATGACAGTATGAGACCTTGTAGTATGGAAGGCATCCCCAGTTATGTGTCTTGCACCTGATTTCCTATGTTGTTGTTGTTCCATCTTGATGAAAACTAAAGATTGATTTAAACCCCTAAATTAGGGATTAATTTCTAGTAACTTTGTTGTTAATTTATATTCTTTGATGTCAGATTTCAATGTATCAATGTGGTAGGTCCACACTACAACATAGGTTGTAGCTGGTCTTGCTTCATCTCGGAGCTGAAAGGATTTTCTCTAGTGTCAGTACCTGACCAGATTATAAAGACTGCAAACATAATGCCTGCAAGCATCAGTTGTAAAGGTGTAAAGTTGCAAAGGTAGGCACCTTCTTGTTAAGAGCTGGCCTGAGAACACTGCCTTATTTCCCAAAGGTGGCCGAAGAGTCATCACAAGACAAGTTCACATTTAATTTGGAAGGAGAATTAGAGCCCTATTGGGTGTGCTGTGAATTTTCCAGTGCATCCCAGTTAATGAATATTGTTACAATGAGACCTAAATCAGGGGGAAAACCTCAGTGCCCCTTTTCCTAGTTAAGAGTGAATAAATTTTCATTTGATTTGTGTGGGCAGTGGACGGGGGGGCATGCCTGAGCTTCACTGAGAGTTCAGAGTGTTGAATACCTGATTGCCCACCTACAGAGCTGCATATTTTGGTTCCTAAGAAGCAGATGAAATAAATGCCTGTAACAAGCACAAAGCTAGGTTTCTACTGCTTTATTGAAGTGACTTCCTGTATAGCTTATAAGTGTTGTTTTGCCTGCAAAGGTATTTATTTTGGAGTGATTCTTAAATCTCTCTTCTTTAGTAATAAAGCATATGCAATGTAGAGAAATCAAAAAATACAACATAAATTCTTAGAAGCCTTAAGCATAACTGTTCAGTATACTAGTTTTCTGTAACCAGTCCTTGGCAGGCCTCTGTCTTATTTAGTTCATTGGCATGGACCCCTGAAAATTCATTTTTTTAAGGTAGAGCTGGATTCTGATTTTTCACCTGCTTGCCTTAGGATGGATCTTGATTCTTAAAAGAAGAACTAGGCGCCTGGAGATGGTAATCCACTGTGAAATCAGTCAAGCCTGTCATCTTCCTGACACCTCAACCTAAAACTGACTAGATGATGAAAGTTTGAAGCTGTTTCTAGAACAGCACGAAAACTTGAGTCATCTCTACCATGCTGGAATGTTACAGGGAAACATCATTAAAACAGGGTTTTTTTTTTGGGAGAAAACAGTCATCATAGCAAATGTATGGGAACCAGTGATAAATTTCATATCTGTTATACAGAGAGGTTTTAACAGACGGGATGTGTATAGGTACTTTAGCAGTCCGTTGTACTAATCTGCGAAGTGTCACAATGTTAGCTTTGCCAATTTTATTCCTTGCCTTTTTCTGTGATGAAATGGTTACCTGCTCTGCTGTCCTTGTGCCAAGGATATTTCGAACCACTTGTTCATTATGTGCTTAGTCTTCAGTAATGGTTTGGTTTTCTCTTTAAATAATTCCTTTCCTTATCCATCAACAAGTTGCTCTTCCTATTCATATTTTGAGTGGTGTTTTACTCTGATTTGTATCAACTGAGACAGACATTTTGGATGGTGAATTGCTGTGAACTCACTAAGCAACAACCTCTACCACAATGAAACATTGTCCCCATCCAGTATCTAACCCGTGTTCCATTAGTCAGCCGCTGACTTTGAGCCAGCGTGTGTAATGGGCGAAGATAAGGAAACAGATTCATGAAGTTATTGGAGCAGTTTGTTAAATTGTGCAAATCCCTGGTTGGAATTTACCGGGGAGGCTGCTTCTCAGTGAGGAAAATCTTAGCTCTTTATGCAGATATCATAAAATCTATTTAGTGCTTACCTGCATATTTAGGTCCCTAAAATACCCTTGCAAATTGAGGCTTTATCCCTCCAGTTTCTAGAGGTATAAGTTTGACTTCCACATCAAGAGGCATTCTGTTCAGTCTTGGCATATAACCTATATAATACATGTGTATATATGTGGATTCCAGACCTCAGTTATTACCCATAAACATAGTCCATTGCTGTAAGCCATTTGCTCTTCATGTGGACATACATGTAGGTTCCAGATCCAAGTTTTTATATATTAAAAAACCTCTCTGTGTATATGCACACAGAAAACCTTAGCTTCAGATTACATCTGTGACAAGCTGAATTTGACCATGACTTAGGGCAAGAAAGAGATTCTAAAAGTTTTATTGATAGCATATAAACATTATTGTGTCCTTGATGTATGTGAAATATAGATATCAACAAATATAAGCTAGACTTTAGCATTTGAACCTAGCTTGAACTGGATTATAGGTTTTTGTTGTTTGTCAAATGTGTAGTTTCTTTTTTGACTTTGAAGAATGAGACAGTTTTTCTATCTGTGGCCCACATAACCTTAGTCTTGTCTGAGATACAAATAAATTGCCATCTTTTTCCATCTTGTGGCTCCATTGATTGTACTAGAATTGCACTCAAGATTAATGTCCAAAGTTTTGGGAGTGTTTTGTTTTAAATTGGACCATTGAACTTCTGGAAAATTTAAAGCACTCCCAGCGTGGGAGCCAGCAAAACTATTAACCCATATGGTAACATTCAGATTGAGATCACTGGCATGATCTCATCCTGCATGTAACGTTTGATGTTTGCATGTCAGCAAGAAAGCTGAAGAGTAGAATAATAGATTCAGCATCAGAAAAAGAGTTACTTTTCCTCTTGCTGAGTGTTTTTGTGGTGTGAAGAACCCTTCAGCCCCTTCCTTTCCCAGCAAAAGGCTTGCATCACAATCCAAATGTGAATAAAGAAAAGCCTGTTCAGAAGCCATCAGCTCATCCTGATATCAGTTGGCACAACTTGTCCCTGATAATCTGCCTAAGACTCATCAGCTATGACATCTAGCTCCAAGAGTGAATTTATTCTGGTGGGTTACTCACAAGAAAGGGAATTTGTGAGTATGGGACAAAGCAAATTGGAGTGCATTGTTGTTCTGTTCGTACACAATCTTACAGATCTGATTGTGGCTACTTTTAAAAGACCTATTTGAGAACCTCAGCTCAGTGGTGTGTGTTGAGTTCAGAGATGAGCCTTGTTTCTTGGAAGTCATAAATTATCCAGGATTGGCAGACAGGCAGGAAAAAAATCCTTCTTGCTAACTGAATGGCATTTCACTGCCTCCCGTTCTTCCTTCCCAGCTCTGAGACCTCAATTGATGGTTCTGAGCCTCTTCTCTGTCTTCATCCACTCAGCTATTGAGGTCATGTTAGTCCCAAGTGTGGTTACCTGTTAGTCATCCCATGGATTTGTCATGATTCCTGTGTGCACAGAGCATATGCAGATACTTTACTCAGTGTCTGGTTTCTGCATTAGCTGTTCATTGCTGCGGTTACAGTCTGAGCAGTCATCTATGTTGCTTGTTTGGTTTTTAAATCTAGTTTGCTTTGTCAGCTACAGAAATATAAGGATCTGCTGGTATTTGTTTCTGACTCTCCAGGATGACTTGTTACAGGTAGGAATGCAATTTCTCAGCAACGATGAAGATAGCGTTCAAGGCTTTGTGTGTATCACAGAGCTCTGTGATCTCTAGGTGCTAAGGGTGTATTTTAATGTCCTTAAGGCAATTCTGTCATCTCATTCTTTCTGACTGGGTGGTGTCAGTGGCCTTTGGAAGAGATGGAGTAAGATGCCCTGTCCTCCTGAGTGATCCTGCCAGAGCTGTACTAGTTTTCAGCTGGGTCAAGTTGGTGTTGTAGAGAAGACTCAGGTTCTTTTAGATCTTCACCTGGTACTTGCTATGCTGAGGCAATAACCATTGCTTTTACTCTTTGCTGAGCTGCTAGAGCATCACTGGTAGCTTTTACAGATGAGTCCGTATATTGCTTCTTTCTTTGGTTAAATTTTATTTACATTAGGCCTTCAGGAACAGTGATGAGACCAAGGTTGTGGCATACCAGCATCTGTTACCTTTGTATCTTGTCTGCTGAAGATCAGATTCATTTGTTGTCTCCTCCACACCCCCAAAATTGTACAATTTAAAATGGGTTTGTGCTGTCAGCAGCTAATTAATAGTGTCTTTCACTGAGACTAGGAGAAACCCATCTGGGTTGCAGGCTGTGTAATGCTGTAGCTGACATATTGAGAAACCTTACAGATAGCTTTACAAAGCTGGTTTTTTGCTATTTGGCTATTTGGTAAATAAATGGATAATATTAGGGCTGCCAGGAAGAGCTTCCACTGGAATGCATTTAAACTTCAATAGGAAGTAGCAAATAAGTGGTTTAAGTGATCAGTAACAGCCATATGGCTACAGCTGGTACTTGGGGTGGGTGAAGTCTGTAGATGTACCCCTAAATTAGCCCATCTGTTTTTGTCGAAGTTGGGGTATTTTGCCAGAGATTAGTGAGCAGCTTTTGAAGTTCAGGCTCTTGGCACCAAGCTCCTGAAGCCATCTCAAAAATGGATCTGAATACATATTTCACCCTGGCAAGATTACATAAACCAGGAGTCTGAAACTCTTACTGAGCCATGTTCTTGATGCTTTTTGAGATGGGAAGTCCTCAGTGTCATTAAGTACAGCCTTTCTGCTACTGCAGCTACATCAGGTATCTGTTCCCTAACTAGTTCTAAAACCAGCTCATTCAGAGGCTAACCAGGCAGATTTTTATCAGGTTCTTGGGTAAGCTGCACCCAAATGTTTGGCCAAGCACTTCTGTATTTCTACTGCCAGTCTAGTCAGGCTACAGAAAGTTTAACCTGCCTTTGTAGATCTGAGAGTTCTTGCTCAGCAATGGGCATAAGGGTTGGTCGCTAACTTCCAGAGCCACCCCGTGTCCTCATGTTCTTGCTCATGTGCTATAACCAGATGAGTTCTTAGACATGCATCAGACATCACAACACTTGTAGGATATCAGAACAAGAGTGCTGCAGGGTATCACAATGTGAACTGACAGCTTGAGTGACCTGCATTATGCACATCTGTATATGATACATGTGTGGTATACTCACATGTTGCCTTCATCCTTTCTCTACCATAATAAGTAGTCATGTGGAGGAACCACTAAAATGGGCATCTAGTGATGCCAAGTGCTGAGTCATTGGAGAGCTACGGTTTTCAGCATAACTTCTCACTGTTTTGTGTGGCGTTTCTCCAAAATGTCTTAAATTGTGGGATCAGTTTACAGAGCATACTTGTGAGACTAGATGTTTAAACTTATCTGAATTGGGGGGGAAAAAATTACCAAATCCCCCCAAAACCCCAAATGCTAAAGATTTTGCATCTTTTCTCTTAGAAGTTCTTCAGGTGATGAAGTATGCATTTATGTGATATTAACTTTAAATTTGTTTAAACTGTTCCTTACAGCAGATTTTTCAGTACAGGGTAATCTGTACTGATGCATGTGAAGTTCTTGCCACCTTCAGTTAGAAACTGCCTTGGTCTGACAGGGAAGAGTCAAGCCTAGGACCCTAGTGTAGATGGATCTGCCCTCTTGCAGATCTTTGGGAATGTGATTTTTGTTTAAGTCTGCTCTCATTTAAAAAATAAGTCAATGGATATTTTACTGCTTTAGTTACTAGAAGCAGAATGATTCAGATTACTCTTTATTTGCCCAGAGTTCAGTTGTGTGCCTGAGGACAAGAGTTGCAGAGCTTACTGGTCAGAGTATGTCATCTACATTTTGTCTGGAATCTGGCATATAAAATGCAAAAGAACTTGAAAAACCTTCACTCATGACAGTTTTGTATTTTGAGCTCCACTTTTGTGTTCTATTAGAGCTTATTGCCCATGAAATGAAATTTCTGGGCCAATGAGTCTTGCAAAACAACTCCTATTTGGAGTTATTTGCATACCAGGCAGTTCTGTGGTCACCTTCCCTGGTTTTCCAGTCAGCTCTAGTTTGGGGAAAGCCAGAAGCCCTTTGGTAACTCACCACCTGCTGATCTTGCAGATTAATGGACTAGATGTTAAGGAGATGTTATTCTTGGACACAAGTTCCCTGTCAAGAACCTGAACCTAAAATACAAAGCAATCTTTAAAATAAACAATTCTTGCCTTATTTATGTATTTTTAAAAAAATCTCTTATGCTGCACTCCTTATATGAAAGCAGGTTGTGCAAGTTATGATCTGGAAGAGCTGTTGAGAGCTATTCCATACAGAAACACACCTAGGTTTTGGGAGCATGGTAAGAGCCATTTTGAACAATCCTGTCACTTCTGCACCCAAATCTACTATAATTCCATGTTAAGTAGAGGCTATGCTGACATAAAACCAAGTCTGACTAGCATCTATCTCTAATCTGGGCCTAAATATTTCCCCTTTTAAGACTACTTCTACTTTACCAGCTCAGCAGACTCTCAACCAAAAGCCACGAGATTTTAGGCAGCTGCAGTACATCTTGCTTAGGATGTGTTGAGTGACACTGCTGAGGACTTGAGTATTGACAGAACAAAATCCAGCAATGGCAGCCATGCCAAACGCTGGGGAGGGAAGGGAGGTGGAAACCTTAATCTACACCTTATGCTGCTTCTCTGTGAGTGAACAGTTAAACCCTGCAGAATGAGAGCAAGCCTCGAGACACATTGCTTAGTCATTTGTGCAGGCAAGATCTTCCCTGAAGAAGCATATTGCTGTCTGAACAGGCATGCTGTGTGTGTTCGTGTTGGTTTTTGCTGCTCCTGCTTGCAAATCATTTAGTCTGTTAAGAGTGTACAGCAAAGTGACCCAAGTGTGTGGATCAGAGGGCCCTTCTCTGGCAACCTGCTGATGAAACATGTTTCACATTAAATGCAGATGGCTTCAGGAGATGTTAAATGTGGGTGTGATGTTTCCTGAGAGCAGCCAGTGTTATGTGACAGTAACTCCCAGTTCTAAGTTTGCTGAGCTTCAGAATAATCTAAAAACAGTGCTCCTGAGTGGTATGGGCATAATGGTTTTGAGCAATTTCTTTTGAACAAATTGCTCCATCTGTTTAAACCTGACTTCATATATCTTTTCACCCCTGAAGTTGGTCCAAAAGCAGCTACCAACCTTCCACAGTCACAGGGTGCAAGGGTGGCAAGTTCCCTGTGATCTCTATTGCTCTGTCTGTTCTCAAGAGCTGCACACCCACGGGGAGGCAAAAACCACCAGCACTGCTTTCTGGGCATCACAAAGTCCAGTTTGGAAAAGTCTGTGAGTGGCTCTATGGCCTAAGAAGAGACCACTCCCTTGATCAAGGGGGCCAGAGATAAGTGCAATAATGTTATGTATGGAGTACATGGGCTAAGCATCTTACTGATACTAGGCAGTAAGTCAGACCCTTAACACAGTGCATGGGCTAAGCAAAATTGATGAAGGGGGGCTTGCAAAAGGAGGTATTCTTATTCCTTGTCTATAAATGACCGTAGAGGTCCAGAGACACCTTCAGGTAAACTGATAATCTGTAGCAGGGCTCAAAAGCAGGATAAACTTTAACATTTTCCTGCTCCTAAAGGCTTCAAGTATGCTACATTTTAATGTTAGACACGCATGGGAGATGTGCACATCTGAGTGACTGTCCTTGCAGATGCTGTTACTGTGAAACATGCTGTGAGCTTTGTCTAGCACGCTTCTCCAGGTACAGCTCAGCATTGATAACATGGGAGCAGTTCAATCCTAGCACAGTCATCAGGCTGCTGCTACAATAATTTTTCCTTACAATAGGAAAAGAGGACCCAGTTCCCCAGGGCATAGTGTCCAACTTGCTTCATTCTGAGAACCAACCAATTATAGGTATAATCCAAAAATTTTAGTTTAAATGACAACTTAGGAACAATAGTCCCACTAGAGTGACTAAACCATCCTCTCTGTTTTGGGAGAAGGGTTGCTTTTAGCCTGTCTTGTACAGGCACAGACTTTTTAGAGGCTGTTTGTGTGGGGTATGCTACTGCTGCTGTATTGTGGATGTTACTGATGATCTCTGATGAGTTCAGAGCCCCTTTGTGTTAAGTATTGTACTCCTAGGGCTAGGAGTAGAGCTTGTGCTGCGAAACCTGGTGAAAAAAGAGCAGGCTGATAAGAATTGTTATCTGTCAATCCCATTTCACAAACAGACAAGAGGTCCCAAAAGACTGAAGGTAGCACTGACTTGCAATGACACAAGCAGAAAAAGAGCTGGTTTTCTGTAACAACTAAAATTTCCATTAAGATCTTTATAGATTTGATTTAAAAGATTTAAACTTGAAAGGTTTATTTTAATTTGTTATAGCTGAAGATAGTCTTCTCCCCTTATCTGCTCCTTTATTGCCCCTCTCAAATTGTTCCACAAGTCTGTTGCTGTGCTGCAAACTGAATGCAGATTTTATGTATGCCAGGCTTTGGCGTTAGTTTTGATACTTCAGTTTAGTGTCTGGGCAGATGAGACTAATATTCTTCATTAGAAATAGCTGGCAGGGACTGCTAATGGTCATAACTTGCACTGATAAATTAGAGAACTTCCTACCAAATAACAGTGTTTAAACAGTGCATTTTTTCCAGATTAATGTTTAGTTATGATGCAAAAGTCCTCATTCATTAAGGATGTTCCCAGGATAAATTTATGGATTGGTTTTATCTCTTCTGAGCCAAAGTTGGACTATACTGACACTACCTCTCCAGAGACTCCTCACATAGTCAAAGGTATTTATTTTGGTCTTAAGCTACTGATTCTTTACCACTGAAATAAAATACAACTGATCCACCTCCTTTCTGAAACCACTGTCTGCCTTCCCTTGTGCTGTCAATCTAGAGCAGGAAATACTTGAACTGATGAGACTTGATTGTTTTATTATGAATCTGCAGCATTTTTATACTGACTGCTTTTTACTAAGGCCCAACATGAGGAAAAGTTTGGATTCTTATATTCTTTCTTGATGGGACAAGACTACTTTTGGCTTCAGGCCTTTACGCTACCTTGCACTTTTTGAGCACATCAACTAAGCAGCTATTTAAAGGACCTTCCAATTACTACAGATTTAAGCCGTCTCTGTGCTAGCCCTATTCTTTCATCCTATAGCTTGTCATGTGTCCATCCTAATTTTTGTAGTGGAAGGCAGTAACACAAGTGTGCTGAGACCCACACCCGCCTTCCTGGATAACCTTCCTTTGCTCTGTCTTCTCCTGTGTCCCTTGACAAACCAAGAGCTTAAAATACCACTTTCCAAGGGTAAATATAACCCATACATCTTGCAAATTCTTCATTACATGCATGTATCAGGGAGAGGAGATTTCTCCAAGAGTTTTTACTTTGCTTCCTAAGTGGTTTATTTTTTCTATGGTGTGTCTTTGAGTTGATTGTGGGTGACTTTCAGGCCCTAAGAATATAGCCTGGTGAGCAAGATGTATCCTGTTTGACTTTCAGCTCATATTTTTGCCCTCCCCACTGAGACACACATCTTATTCTTTGCCAAGCAGAGAACAGTTTGCACTTAAGATGAAAATAAGTGAAATGGTGGTGGCAGAATGCCAAAACTTGCTGTTTCTGCTTTTTGTGCAATAACAGTGCACAGTTGTGTTCTGGAGTCTGATGGGAACAATAGCACAGTTCTGTGCAGGAGAAATGCATGTTGTTAAGTGATCAAAGAGGGAAAGAAACTGATTATATAAACCTGGAACAAAAATAAAGGGGGAGCTTTTTAATATAAGGTCAAAGTAATTAAATGCTCAGTTAGAATAGCCTTTGTCATTCACTTAAGTAATACAGTTACTCTCACAAATTCATCTTCATTGTCCTCTCTGCCTGCTGCTTTAAGATGACTTATGAGCAGTGAGGCATCTCTAGAAGATTTTTGGAAAAACAATTGTTCTCAAGTGTCTTGCCCACAGGCATTTCCAGCTGCACCTAGAACACCTTAGTAGCTTCACCCCTAAAATGTAGAAAGCTCTGGTATGGTCCCCATTTACAAATGGGGATATGCAGGAATCCCCTTTATTAATTCTAGGAGTCTTACCTTGTAAAAATGGGGAAATGAAATCTAAATGCTGTTGCTGCATTCACAGTGCTTTGTGGAGCTGCTATGGGGTGTGGTGGAGATGTGTGCCATCAGCTTAGCATGGCAGGAGTCATGTGGAGGGTTAGGTGCAGCAGTATTGCTGATAGCACTTCTCTAAGAAGCCGCTGCCTTCCACATGGGAGGTGGGCTTTCCTCTCCAGCTAAGGGCTAAGGTGAGCAATGGCCAGCCCTGAGGCAGGGACTAAACCCAATTGTGAGGAATGTTGCTAGAAATGGGTGTTGCATTTGCATTTTAATCCTCTAGCACACCTGTATATAGATGTCCAGTTGACCTTCTACTGGGGATAATGTAAAATTATCCATTTTTCTGTCCAAAGTGTCTTCCATTCCTTACTTCTAAGTTGTACAGGAAAAGAACAGATTTTTTAATTCTTTTTCCTGGAGAACTGACATGAGCCTGTTAAGAAATTCAATAAAATGATTTTGAGTTTTTCAGGGACTGGCCTCTACCGTAACCCTTAAAATTGAACTGTGCTGGGATGGGAATTATCTTTGGATCTCTCTGAATAACTGAGAGCTGGTATGCAGAATAACTTAGACAAGGGACCTGGGAAGACTGTCTGGTCCAAACTTGGCTGCAAAGCATTCCTAACACACTACTTCAGATTATTTGGGGCATCTGTTACACAATCGTTCTGGGATGTGGGACAATCACATCTTTACTTCAGCTTATTTCTACTAATGTTTCCTGTGATTCAAAAGTTATGTATAATGACTTTCAAACAGTCTCATTCTGAAAATTTTAAAACATTGAAAAAAAAATCTGATAAACACTTAATTGAAGGTTGAAATGTTTAGGAAATATTATAGAAAATAAGTGGGTTTGAACTGAAGAAACTTCAGGTTCTGGTTTCTTATGCAATCAAAACAATTTAAGATAAGCAAAAGGGTTTGACCAAACCATGTTAGCATTTTTCAGCAAAGGTTTAATCGTGCAAAATGAAAAACCCTCCACTGTAATGCTTTTCAGTATTTATCTTGAACTCCAGGAGAATCTTGGTAGGCAAAGGAGCAGTAAATCTGAGCTGCTTTTATCTTACATGACAAAAGTAAACCACTATGTTAAAAATCCAGTGCAATGATCTTCTACCAATCTTCCTTTCAACAGTTTTCTGTTCAAAAGGATATGAGGAGGAGAATGATTCTTTGGAGCCTCTAGAGATTCGATGTGTTGATTTACTTGCTTGACTTCTAGCTTATTTTTCTTTGGAGATACAACTTTTTTTTTTTTTTTTTTACTCTTAAGTGTGATCACATTCCTGACACTTAGAACTTCAGCCACTTTAATGAAATTTCTACTCTTCATGACAGAGAGAAAGCTGTCAAAACTCAAAAAAAAATATGACTCTGATAAATTTGGGTTTAATGAAGTTCTTTAGTTTGTCTGATATCCTACTGCTTTTGGACAGAATACCTCTGGCTTTGTACATTAAGAAGCTTTGGTAGTAATAGCGATAAAGAATGGGTTTATCCCTTTTGTGGAGATGAACAGGACTGAGTTTTCTTGGCATGCTCTAATTCTCCCAAGGGCATTACAGTAATCCTCACATTTGTCACTTGTCTGTACTATAGTAGCCTCCTTGGGGGAACCGGGGCTCCATTATGCAGAGTGGTTTTCATGCAGAGGTAATGAATAGATAGCTATTGAGCTGGCGATCAGCATAAGTAGGAGACTTAACAGGTGGCCCAGAGTTTGATATGAGTATGAAGCTGATGGCAAAGAGCAGCATTTCCAGCCCACCTTCAGTGTAGACAATGGGAACTATCTTGATAACATGCAAAAAACCTACCTGGTCTTGAAAGAGGTTTTCTGATCTAAATCTTGCTGAAGGGAGAAGTTTTCTGATTATGTTGGGTTATAGGTGGTGTTAGTCTTTAAAAGCAGGTACAAAGACCATGCTCAGTGGTACTTGGAGTTCTCTCCTTTAGTTAGATTACTACACGGAATGTAACAGTACTTTCTTACTTGCTGGTAATCTTGTAGTCTCTGGAGTGAATCTTATGGATGTTCACTGGTTAAACACAAGCTACATCTCTGCTGCACAGAGCACTCTGATTATCCCATCTTGTAGAAATATGTGGCCCCAGGCTTGTGAGCTGAGCTGGCAGGGATGGGTTCTTTGTCTGCTTCCATCCTTATTTCTCTAACGTGGAGCTGTTGCAGGTAACAGCACCATGACAGGGTAATCATCCTGCAGGAGACCAGCTTAGTCTGGCCCCAGCATCTCTACAGGCTGTAGGGCCTTGACCAAAAAAAAAAAAAACAAAAAAAACCCAAAAAACTGCAGTCACTCGCATGCTTATTTATATGTACATTGTGCCCTGAAAGCAAACCTTGCCCAAGTCAGAGATGGATTCCTGAAACTGGATACCTTGTCCTTGTAGCTTCGCTGGTGACTCCCTGAGGAACTGTTGGACCTTTAAAAGGGCTTGCCCAGGGCAGAATGTGGAGTAGGTCAGTATCCTTCTATACACTGATCTCTGGGCTTGGTCCTCTTTAAGGCTGAGAAGAGTTTTGCTCCCAGCAAAGGCTGTTTAGCCCTGGGCAGTGGTGGAAACACAGTGGGGGCTCCCTTGTACAGGAGGTGCCCAGGACAGGAGCACCAGCAATTACACAGGTGAAGGCTAGGTTGTGCTGAGAGACACTGGAGATATTTCCACAGGCCCCACATCCACATTGCTCTGCTCTGTGTTGGCAGGGACAAAGGGTGCCCCACTGTATGCTGGTTTATAGCAACTTTGGTGTTAAAAATTAATTGCTTGAGCATGTATGCCAAATTTTACCCCAAAGCTCATTTTTACAGCTAAGTTATAAATCTTGAAAGTAAGGATTTGTAATAAAAACACTGGTACAATTTTGAAGCACAACAGTGCTAGTGGCAGTTGCTGCTGTGGTGTGGTTTGCAAAAATAATAGTGTGTGGAATAGCTTGTGTTAATTACTCTTAAACCTGTTAGTGTGTTATGCCTGGCAAACCCTGAGAAGCTCAGCTTTCTGTGACAGAGGAATGGTGTTTAGTTTGGGGTTTACTTTTTTATAAAATCCAAACAAAGAAAAGATTAGACACTATAATGATTTCATGGTTTAAAATCTCTGTGCTAGAAACAACCTAATTAAATTCCTGACATCATCAGTTTTGTTAGTAAATAGTAACCATGGATGCGGAAGAGTCTTGCATCTCATTACATTCAGCATAGGGTTTCAATACAAGAGCCATTAAGCTGTGGTGTGGAAATGTAAAAACAAAGGGAAAGTATGGGACACTTTTTTTTCCTCCCATTGATCCAGAACACAGTCCTGGAAGAATATCTGTAATTAATTAGCAGGGCTTTAATGTAGGGCAGTAGGACATAGGTTTTCTCTAGTGAATTTAGTAAATGGCAGCAGCATATTGCACGAGTGAGGAGACAGAATATATAAAAATCATTTAAACTCCAGGAAATAAGTGTATAGCGTAGTTAAAAAGCAAGTACATATTTTACATTGACTCATGAGGGTATTTATGTGTGCATGCCTAACTGAGGAACAATGCAATCCAGATGAAGAAATCATTTACTACACCTGTCTTAGTGTGGCTTAAAAAGCATCCAGATTTACTTGGATACATGGTGACAGCATTGCATGTTTAAGCAAGGGTGAATTAGCATGCAGACAGCAAACATGGGCAGAAGGGAAACAGACTTTCTCATAAAGGAACTGATTAGAATTACTCAATGCTGCTCTTTCTTTAACAGGAGATGTACTAGTTAGCACTTCATTTCAATACAAACAACAAACAAATGATGTTCAGTTACCAGGGTTTGACATAAAACTGGTGTCTTCAAAGGAAGTGAGGCTGATTCAATGCAATTAGAGCAGATTTTGCTTTGGACTTGTGAATAAATTGGTACAATGTGTCTGAAAGCCACTGTGCAGTATATTTGTCCACTCTGTGGGCTCCAGTTCTGCAGCAGAGAGGATTTATGCTCAGCGTTGCAAGTAGCGATCGTGGTTTCAAAGCCACTAACAGGGTTCTCAATGATCATACACACAGGTGCCTGACAGATTTTAAGTTAATGAATGAGCTCCTCTTATCGTTATAAGTGCATTACAGATTGATTTTTAGCAAAGCTTCAAATAAATGTGACAACCACATGAAAAACTAATACAAACCCCTTAATAAAGCCCCGTTCAGATAGCAATGACTTACTGTGCATCAAGAGTCTCAAAATGGAGATTGGTGTTAAAACCAGTGACACGGGGCCGATTGTCTCTTGCCAAGTTTCCTAATGGTTCTATGAGAACAGGGTTCTTTTAGAAACTCAGGTACAGCTCAGCTGGAGTCACAGAGGGACATACTTTTTTTCCTCAGGAAAAGATGAATGCTATGGGACTGTCTGCTAACTGGCAACCCCTGGTGTATTTTGGTTTTGGAGGGTTTTTTTGGTTTATTTTTGGTTTTCTAATGTAATGATCTGGATATTGTGGGACTTAATACAGGAATTTCTGTGACTTTTAGTGGGTGTAGGGTCAGAGGAGATTGTGTGATTTCTTGCAGTGTCATCAAAAATCTCAGTTTTCAAGTTGAGGTTTCTCCCATTGTGTGGGATTCCTTTACTGGTGGATGGGGTCAGAGAATACTTCATGAATGAGGTTGTGTTAAAAATCTGTGAAAGCATAACCTTTTTAATATAAAAAAGTTTGGGGTTTTTTTTTTTTTTTTAGAAATGTCCTGTCACTGTTTAGAAATGTTTTAACTGTCAGTGAATAGAAGAAAAATGGCAAACAGGGAAAAAAAAATTGGTTTGTGGCTTTGATAGTGAAATATGTTAAGGGGATAAAGGGGCCTATATTGGAAGCTGCTATCAATCAGGGTGTACCTAGCATGTAATACTGCTCTGGAGACCTCTTAAATGTGGAACTTTGTGCAATAAATCCATTCCTGCAACATGTTTATTCCTTTGTTACATTTGTGGGAAGCAGGGATTTCATTGCATATTCTGTATAGGGATGCATAAAATCTATATTTACAATCGTGCTGTGCATATTCCACATGCTTGATCAACAGTATAGTAATTTATTGTATGGATTTGTTCTTTGCTGCCAAGCCACCTTTTAATAAAAAATTTCAGTGTACCTAGAGGAATTATTGGGGTGTGTCTGTGGTGTGAATATTTGCTAATTCTTTGTGGATTTATTTGTGTATCATGTATCTTATATCATCTTAGTATCCAAAAAAGGTCTTCCTAGATCTCATGGGGAAATTATAGATAGGCTGCTAACCTAAAGCATTGTTAAGGAAACTTCTTGCATAAATTAATGGTCATTAATTTAGAACTGTTTGGTTTTTTTAATTATCAAAAATTCTATCCTATTTCTAACACAAAGCTTGACTATACGGAATGTCTTTCATCAACCAACTGGAGTAATTCTTCTGAATAGAGGTTTATCTTACAGATCATTTTCAACTCATTAGCTGCAGTTTTTATCATGTGGAGGGACGGTCTGGCTTTTGAAAAGGTTTATTTTGTTGTAACTAAAAATAAGTAAAAACAAATAGAAAGGAGTGGTGCTCTCTAAATGGGAGTTGCTCAAGACTGTGGATAACATTCAACTAGAGGCACGGATACTTAGATCCCTTAAACGGGGGGAAATTTGTTATTAAATGATTAAATAGTGGTAAAATAACACACTTAAAATGTGAAGCTCAAAGTACCAAGAGACTTGACTCTAGTCCAGTTCTGCTTCTGTTGATATAGACTGTGTTAGTCATCTGGCAGTGAAGTGGGTTGATAACTGAGGCCAGACTGGTTACTGCAGGAGAAACTACCCTCCTATAAAAAATTGACTCAAACGATGAGGTTAGTCAGGAGTGTGAAGGGGTAAATGCATCCTTCTCCAGTTGCTGCCATAATTGAAAGAGGAATGTGGTCCTTAGATTCACAGGTTTTTTACAGCTTGAATTTTTCTGCATATGAAATACTTTGAACAGGCTTTGCCTTTTAACAGTAAGTTTTATGTTTCTATTTGAACTTTTACCTTCCCCTGGAGCTTTGCCCCAGCCTGGTGAAATCTTACATTTTATTGAGGATTTCTGCCCTTTTTCAGGTAGAATTGTAAATTAGCGACACTGTTTTTTCCTGCAGTGTGATTCCTAATAGAGAGGGGCTCCCTCTTTAGAGGGCAGAACCAGGAGCAGCCCTTGTGTGCCCATTTCTGACAACTAACTGCAATCCCACGGTTGCCTGGCCCTACGGAGAGACCTCCAAACCCTCTGTGCTCTGCCAAAGCTGCTCTCTTGCAGTTGGTAGTGTGGATGAGAGATGGCTCTCTGGCTCCAGCAGTTTCAGTGAATACCACTGACCTTGTGCCAGGGAAAATGGGAGTAGAGATTTATGATGGCATAGCAAGGAACGCAGGAGGGAGTCATTCATATGACTTCCCTGCTGCAGTGAACACCCATGGAAGTCCTTACTTCAGGTTTTTGTATGCTTTCATCTTTCTCTTATTATCCAACATGTACTGGGTGGAAAAAGTCTTCCCAGAAAGGAAATTAAACTAGGAAAAAATGATTCAGTGAAAGCAGCTTGACTGAAAGAATACCCAACCTGGAAAAGGTGCTGCTTTCATGCCTGTTTTCTCATGGGATAAATGAGGTATCAATAGAATTGAATTTTGATTTTAAAATATTCTGTTAAAAGAATTTGGAGTGGGTATGGTTGCAGCTCAATGGATTTTTAACCTCAACATTAAAAAATACTCCTAGATTTTTCAGGAATTCTTAGGAAAGAGCTTGGGAGCCTAAACTGGTCAGATATAAGGATCTTGAAAGCACCTAGAAAGAGCATGTCTGCCATGAATGTGAGTTAGTAAGGTGGATTACCTCCATCCCTGCTTCCAGAAAGGTGTTTCCATTGAGCACGTTTTCTGGATAGTTCTCCAGACTGCTCCACACCTCTCCTATTTCTGTTGTTCTGCTTTCTTCACAGCTGCTGGTGCTGAGGCACAAAAAAAAAAAGTGCCCCATTGACATATTTCACCTACAAGGAAGAGGATGGAGGATTCCTTTGGCCATGAACTTGGCATGGTATTGAAGTGAGTGGGAAAAGTAAAATGAAAAGGAATTTGTTGCAGAGTTGGAGTCAGTTGTGCGAAGGGTTTTCTGTAGAAGATTGTTGCAATAGGAAGAGAGTCTCTAAGTCAAATAGCGATCTCTGATGTGTTATTGCTACCAGATGCTCTTAGACACTGCCAAACTGTGCAGGTTGCCCTCCTCTGTCACTTCTGTGTAAACATCTCTCAGCACTTTTGAAATTTACCAAATGAAGAAAGAAGTCCAAAGCAAAATTCCTGGTGGTGGAGTGCAGTGTAACTTCAAGTAACACTGTGCTTGGTAATAACAGGTCAACAGAAATAGGAAAAAAAAATAAATCCTTGGGTTCCTGTCTCCTGTAGTTGGGGTGCATTCCTGGAAGATAGATTGGATGTTTTAGAGTCTCGCAAAGGTGTTTTGTTGTCACAGCTCGCCTGTGAAACACTGCATGCACAGTGGTAATGGTTCAGATGGATATGGAATTACTGCCTGGGTAAGGCAGCCCACACCCTGCACATAGTCACCTCCTGCTTTTGAGGAGTTGCATCGGCTTTTGGCATTTGTATTCAGTTAGGAAGAGGGATTGGGAACTGACACAGAGAAATCTCAACTTGCTTAGGGCTGTAAATGTCAAAGGTGAGTTATCCAAAACTTTGGCCGTAAGACAGAGGTGGTGGAGTTGTCTTTGCTCAGAAGGAAATGAAATGTAACAGCCTGTATGAGTAGAATGTTTTTAGTATATCAGCATTCACTCCACTGCCAGAAAATTGTAGTGATAGGACAAAGGGGAATGGATCTAAACTGAAAGGTTTAGATTAGATATAAAGAAATCCTTCCTTGTGAGAGTGTGGAGGCCCTGGCACAGGGTGCCCAGAGAAGCTGTGGCTGTCCCTGGATCCCTGGCAGGGTTCAAGGCTAGGCTGGATGGGGCTTTGGACAACCTGAGCTACTAGTGGAGTGTCCCTGCCCATCACAGGGGGTGGGACTGGATGGGCTTTGAGGTCCCTTCCAACCCAATCTATTCTATGCAAATGTACCAACTACATAGGATTCTGTCTGTCTTAAAGACATATTTGAAAGCTCTGGCAATGAAATAGCAAACATAGCAGACTGTAGATGCTATTGTTGTCTCCCAACACCTCACAATTTTTACTTGGTTCTTCTTCAAGTCTGCTTTCTGCATTTACCTCTTCTAGTTAGTAGGAAGGGGCATCTCAGTATCAGAAATTAGAGCTATCTTGAATAGTATATTAACAAGCCAGGTGTCTGTTTTTAATGGCTTAGATCTAGATTTCCTATCTCACCCACCTTTAAAAGTGTGTTCCTTCTGTGCTTATCCGGATTGGAATGCTGCTATGTACAAAACAACTGCTTGCAACTCAAAAGACTGTTTTTCCTTCTTTTGATGACAAACTTTTTTCATGTGTGGCTTCTGTATCATGTGTTCACAAGTCCTGTCAACCTGGCCCTTCAAAATCACATGTAGCTAAGATCTCATTCTATGGTAACCATTTCCATGTAAAATTTTCTGAGTTATTATGTAAGTTGGTGAGGACGTAAGGGATCACTGAGAAAGGAGAGAACTGATTGTATCAGACAGCTTGGAAAATTTTCTTAGCAAAACAAAACCAAGAGAAAAAAAACATTCTGTGTAGCAAAATATTCATAGCTGAAACTTGAATCCAACTTTTGCTGTTAACAAGTATCTTTTTTTGAGACTGTGTCATTTTAAATCCAAGCTGCCCTGTGACATTACATGATACCGAGGAAATTGCAAAAGATCAATTTCACACTGTAAACATGACCTTTCTTAAGTAGAATCCATGCAGACTCATAGCTGGATGATCAGCTTGTTTCAGAGAATATTGCAAACAAAACAAGTGATCATGCTGAATCATTGTACATAGTTCCAATATTAAAGGTTTTGCACACAAAAAATGGGATGCTTCATTAAAAAAGGTTATATGCCAGAAGGAATATTGGGGGAGATTTTCAAAGGCCCGTTAGTCAACTAAGGCAATTTTCCTGTTTGTTCCCACTTTGGGCCTTTGCAAATATCCTCGAGGTGCAGGATCTTCCTTCCAAACAGAGTTGTATTTATTACTGTCTTGCAAGAGGAACTTAAGGTGGACACTCATACAAATCAGCTCTCTGTGCATACTCTAAGATGATGTACTTTGACTAGAATACCTAGGATTTTCTCCATGCATCACATACTCATCTAAAGACAATACATGGGGAGTAAATTTAAGCACAGAATATTCTCGGTTGGCACAAACAATGTGGTAATAATAATAAAAAATAAGCATGATTAATAGTAGTTCTATACGGTCTTATGCTTCTTGCATCTAGTGCAGATATCTGTGTATAAAAATCTGGCAGAGAGGGACATCAGATGGATTTGTAATGGTCTCTGAAGGGTCTTCAGCTCCACAGTACAGTTAATGGATTGCACACAGCCATATGCAGTATTTCCATCTCCTAAGGCTGTAATGGAATAGTAGTTTTTATTTAATAAGCAACCCAAGTATAACTCAATGTAAAGACACGCTATATTCCATTTTAGAGAACAAAGCATTCCACAGCGTAAGCAGCATATCAAAGATAAAAATAATCTCTCTACCTTCTCCTTCACAAAGAATCTTGTCACATATCAAGATGGTAAGTGTAAATTCTGTTTGTGAATATATACTTGGTCCTGGAATCTAGAGTACTGATGTTTATTCTTGAATGCTGGTTTTAAACAGTGCCACTGCAGTCAACAATGAGAGCTGTGGTCGGTATGTTGCTTGGTGGAGGTATATAAACCCCAACAAAAAAGCACCAGCACCTCCAGTTTCAGGATGAATTTCTTGCAGCGAGTTGGAACTGCTGCCTTGGAGGCCAAAAGCTCCTATAGATTTTTTTTTTGTTTTTTTTTCCCCAAGGGTCAGTCTGAAAACTGAACAGAAAGTGGGTATTTAAGTTACAGCAAGACACAAGGCCTTATTTCTGTATGGTCAGAGGCAAAAGACACATACAGCAGACCCGTCCCAAAACCCACTGGGGTCACAGGAGCTTTGCAGTGCTTTTAAGAAGTCTTGGTCAGGCACACAATTATCCCTAGGTAGACAAATCCTGTTTCATTTAACTTGCCAAGCATGTGAAGAACGAGGAGGGATGGGCACTGGGTCTTGGGAGCCACATTTGCTCCAGATTTACTGTGCAGGGCAGAAAACCACTTATAACCAACTCTGGACTCCTTCCTGGAGGAAGGAAATGAGCTGTGTATAACAGGCAGTGCTATCACTGCTGAGTAATCTGTGCTTCAAAGTCAAACAAAGCTTGCCTGCTAGCTGTGAAATATGGGTGGGATTTATTCTTGGTGTTGTCACTAAAAACTGCCTGTGAGAAATCCCAGCAGTCAGCGAGAATAGATAGCCACGAATCAAGCTATGGCTCTGTGGACCTGGAGTCCTCCAGAGACCATCACAAATCTCACAGTGTCTTGCAAGTGCTTGATTTGTGCAGATGATGCTCTGATTTAGCAGAAAGATGCATATAAACTCATGTTGCCAGCAGCTTCTATTGGTGTCATAGATACAGAGGCTCAAGAGAGTACATTATTCTAGCAAATGTTGGCATTAATTTATACTTGCTTAGGGTTCATCTGCTTTTTCCTGCAGTCTCTTGGAGAAGGGAGATTAGTCATGTGCATGAAAAACTCAGTGCCTAGTGGATTAAGCCAGGATGTACTCGGCATCCTGGAGAGTGGTGTGTGATGTGTGAGGTGGTGTTGTGACAGATGCATGGCAGTAGACTGACCTCCAAGCAAAGGTGTCTTGTCATTGCTTGTTACATGCTCTGTTAATAGAAACTTGTGTTGCTAAGGAGCTGAGGAGATGCTTCCCCAAAGGAGTCACAATTTAAACTGCTGATCTGCTGGCAAGAGTAACTAATACAACTATTGCAACAGGAGCAAAAAATATTGCTGAAATCAGTGGACTTTGCTAAGAGTTGGTCCCACAGTGGGACTGGAGCTAAGGGGTCAAATTCCCTGGTGTCACTTAAGTGAAGAATTGCTGTGGTACTCATGAACAAAACCAACAGGGAAAACTCTGCACCGACACACAGATTTAAGTGAAAAATTGCATTTAAGTTCTCTTACTTTGAAAAACATTTTTCAGTTCCAAGATTCCTTCTTGCATAAGATCTACAAGTCACTTTATGGTGTAAGACAAAACAGCAAAAGATGACTTTCAATGTTTAACCAAATGAAATCAGCTTTTCAGTGGTTAATCAAATGTGGTAGTATACCTAACATGCATCAAGATGTATCCCAATGAGCTGCTTTTTTTTTTCTGATACTGTATCACATTTGTTCAGTTTATCAAGGTGGTGTTTGCCCTCTTGCTATGATGGACACCTCTACCAGTCCATTTGGAGCAAATGCATTGGGTAGTTGGTGAGCCAGAGGGAAACTGAGGACGGGGGACTTGGCCCAGCAGCACAGAACTGGGAAGTTCTTCACAGTTTTCTTGAAGTGCAGATTTCTTCTCCAGAATTCTCCTCTTGGCAATGTTGATTGTATTCTTCAGCACTGAGATCTGTAGCAAGCGTGTTTGTCTAAAGCTAACAATGTTGAATGCCAATTAGGAAAAAAAAGCACTTTTCAACATGTATTTTTTGAATAGCATATTTTAAACAATTGTGTTTAAAACTGCATAGGCAAACTTCCCAGGCATGTTTCAGCAAGGACTTTGTGCCTGTTCTGCTCTTACTGTTCCAACCTCCAGGCTATCAAGCTGCATTTGCCCTTCATTATGAAGTGGACTAGTAGTATAGTATGGATCTAACATCTGGAAGATGGACTTAGTGAAATGTGGTGCTTTTTTTGTGTCTGACAGTTTGCTCCTCTCTCCACTGCAGATTTTACTTGTAAACAATGGTCTGTTTCCATGCCAGCATTTTTAACACATTCCTCCCCTACAGCAGCTCACATACCCACTGGGTCTATTTTTGCAAGTTGTGGATGAGTTGTGCTGAGCAGCTTTGCAAAGACTCTTACCCAAAAAGGATAAGGCAGGCTGGTGACTGTCCTCAGAGTGAGTTGCTGGTCTCATTTGACCATGATCTGGTCTGTGGAGCTGAGCTGGAATAGGGTTCTTGGCACTTGGGATAGATTTGGGCAGGATTTGACTTCAGGGATTAAGGGAAGTTTGTGTGTGTTTAAATAAGCTTGAAGGCATGTTCTTAGGCTAGAAAATATAATTATAGAGCAGCTGGTTCCCTATAAAACCTTATAGCCATAAAAGTTATCTTCAGTACCTACTCAGGTTCCCTCCTGGCTGTTGGTGCTTATGATGCTCTGTGTGCTGACTGGAGCTTGCTCTGGCTGAGGGCAGGTGTTGGGTGCTTGGTAAACGTTGTACAGGTGTATTTTTGGGTGCCCTGATGTAACCCCTGTGCCCAAATTGTGGGGAAAGTGATTCTCATGCTGTGGCAAGGACTTTCCCCTGGGAGCCAACATCAGCATATGTGGGTGGGGTGCTATTGGGCTGGCTGCAGTCTTAGAAATTTTGTCCTAGCACCCTTTGGGGGTGTCGGATGAGGGACAGTTAGGCCAATAAGTTAATGTGGGCAGGTGATGTCATACATGAGTGTATGGCTCAGCTGGTAGCAACTAGTCTGCTTTTGTCATAGTTTCAGGAAGAACTGCTGCTGCAGTCCTCCAGCCACTCTTGCTGAATGACACCCGCAGAAACCTGTGACTGCATATTTGCACTTATATAACCCTGCGTTTGCACCTGTCACACCCTCCCTGTGAAGGGAGAGGGTCACCCCCATTTTGAATGATCCATCATGCATCTTGTATGCTGGACACACAAAAGGTTGGAAAGGTCTGCAAATGTGCTAGTGATGTGTGGGAGTATCAGCAATATGTTTTCTGGTTGTATGTTTGCTCTCATTAGAGAGATTTATTTCACACCCATATGGTAAAGATAAATGTGGCTGTACCAGCTAACTAGTACAGTGGTTCTGAGCTATGAAGTTTTTCTACGAGGCTCAACACAAGTATTCTGAGGACAGAAAACGGTGACTAGTGAGAACAGTAATGTGAGATGTCAGAGGAGTTCATTTATTTTCATAGACTAGTTTATATTCTGGGATGCTTTTTCTCATGTGGAATAAGTGTCAATCTTAGCTATGAACTCTGCTATTTATGACCTTTCATGTAAAGTTGCAAAGCAGGAAGGAAAGATAAACAACTTGAACGATACAATTAAGGCAAATCCAGGATTCAGTCAATGAGAGACACCAGTGTTAAGTAAATCATCCCATGGAAACAGAGCTATTTGATAATGCAGTGGTATCACTTACAGTATAGTGGGCAATTAGTTTTAATTAACTTCAAATTCTGACACATAGTTACAAATCATCTTTTCTGAGTGCCCAGATAGACAAATGAAAGTTGGGCCATTTTTTCCTGCTATCACAAGTACTATAATGATGCTCTTCACACTTCTAGTACAAGTATTATGTCATCTCTTAAGTTTTTTATGAAATAGTACTTTTGGAAGATGAACTTGTTCTGAATAAGGGAACTATTTTCCAAGCAGAGCAGATTGAATTTTTAGAAGCTACTTTGAATTAATTAACAATCTCGATTAATGAAATCCAGCATGTGATTTTTATTTTTTTTTAATCTGTCAGGGAGGAATCAGCCAGCATTTCTTGTAAGACTATTGGAAAGTACAGCTTTGGATGCATATATGTAAGGCTGAATTTGACACTTTAAATATGATGTTGTACATCTACCACTGTTGGAGCCCTAAGTGCAAATTTTGTGGGAGGTAAAGAGGTGGCTGCTCGGGATTACAACTGCTTGATGGAGCACGTATGCCCTGTAGGAAAGTCTGCACATCGCTCTGTCCTGCGCATCTAGCCTGCTGGACTGCTCTGGAGAGCAAAAAATGACTTTCTGTAGATGTTTTCTTAGCAACATATTTTTATGAAGTCCAGTGTTTTAAGAGAATGTGGTACTTGGAAATGCTCTACCAAGAACTGCAGTGTCAGTGGTCCTTACAATGCCAGTAGGTTCCTGCTAAGGAGGCATCTGTCTGGGTGCCCCTCTGTGTCTGCCTGCATCTTGTGGGAAAGGCAAAGCAGAGAATCTCAAGCTACTGCTGGCCCAAGCTGCAACCACCACACAGCTCAGGGTGGTAACCCTCTTGGACAGTCACTGCAGTTCCAGTCTTTTATTTTCAGACCTGAACTGTTCCCTTTGGGGCAAATGGGATGTCTCTGTGCTACAAACCGTAGAGTTTTGAGATCCATGCTGGTGATTGTGGAAACAGCTGTGAATTCTTGGTGTTATTTGGGATACTACTCGTGTTTTTGGGAGAAGAGACCTCTGAAAGGTGCACAATAAATTACTGGCTTCTTTAATATGAAACCAAACCTATTGCAATGATTAGTCTTTTGAAGTATGTAAAATCAGAGCTAGATAATTCTGCTTGCTTTGTGCAACCCTTAACTCCTTGAGTAATCTACTTGATTTCCCTTGGGCCGTGTGTGGCAGCTTCTCACATGAGTAAGTTCAGAACCCTCTTGCTTATCCCAGTTAAATTAATTTGTATGCTGAGCCATACGAATAAGGGCTATATTCAGCTGCTCAGTGACCAGGGTGCTTTAGGAAGAATTCAAACAGAATGAGCTGGCATTACTGAGCTGGGAAAAACTGCTTGTTGCCACGGAGTCACCTTCGTGTCCTGTACATCATGCACTGTGTCACTTATAGGCCCTGGGAGATGCTGTATTTCAGAGTAAGGAAAGTCTCTGTGCCTTGCCCGCTCTTACATTTCTAGTAAGACTTTAAGATTCTCATTTCTTGGGGAAATCTTTCTGTGACAAAAAAGCACTGCTGTTCTGCGGATTAGGCTGGTGTCAGAGAAAATACACAGTAGTCTCTGGAGGCCAGGGTGTGATTTGAAGTTGTGATCTAGAGAGAGCGAGCTCTGGTACATTGCATGTGATGTACTCTCTAAATAAGCATAGTAGGTCTGATCTCTGTTAGAGGATACAAGTCAGTGGGCTAAAGGCTTTTTGCTCTGAACCGAAATAATTGCTCTCACTGTTAGAAGTAAATACTAGAACATGATGAAAAAGTGTCTCTTCAGCATTGTCTATAGGATGCTTCCTCTTAATTGGTGACCATCCTGACTTGCCAGGTTGTTGCATCAATTATATTTTTTTCTATAGATCTTTTCTTAATTGGTGGTCTAATATTTTTTTAAATTAGTATTATGGTATAGTTAACAGCTGTGCATTTCAGGTATATATATATATATTTAAAGGCATTTTTAAACTGTGCATTTAAATAGATCTGGTAAAGTGAAAAATACTCATGGAATAGAGGCAGCAAAGGAATACAGCATTCTGACTATCAAAAAGCTCTGCACATATTTTTTCCATGTGGAGTACATACAGCACAGGAAACAATTCATAGTATAGCAGTATACTTATTCTCCTTGTTCTCAGTACTTTGAGTGAACAAGAAGGAAATGGGATCTCTAAACAAAAAGAAAATGATAGGCTTAATGCTGGTAATTTTTCTATTAGTTTCGTAGCGTTCATCACTTTAACGGGATGAGAAAATTTTTGAGTAAAATTACCAGAAATAATTTTCTAGCAGTGCTTTTTAGTCTTGGCATAGTTATAAATATTTCATGCATGAGGTTTTTTACTATTGAGATCTATATTTAAAATTTCATACTCAGCTTTAAACTTTGCTCTGATTTGAAATATAGTACTCTTCAGAAAATAGATTTAACTTTTTTAAAAGAAGAGAAACCTGAAAATTATAAAACTTGTTTTAATTACAGATTCTCCTGGATGGGGGATCTTGCATTTCTTTTGAGGCTGATTAAGCTGTTTTTTAAATGAAAATCACCTTGTGGTTTGGGCTCATTCCAGTGTCTTAAACAGGTCCCTTAATTTTTACTTCTGAGTAGTCAGATACGTTCCTCAGGTGCTTCACTGACACACATACCTTGGAAAACTGGACCTCTAAAGATAAAATCAGGCTGTAAAGACCAGATTAATAACTTTCTTGGAATGGCTGAGATGCACATGGTAAGGCTTCACTCTGGCAGCTGAATTGGCAAGAGCAGATCTTGTGCCTGTTAAGTCCCATTGGTGGAAAGTCCGGCATTGGAGATGAGCTTATCTTAAACATAAGGGAATTAGTCCAGCTTCCATTTAAATTGCTGGCAAAGCTCCAGCTATATTCAACAGCAGAAGGGCTGAGGCAACAGGCATACAAAACCCTGTTTCTAGGCCTGATCCCAGCTTTTCTTACACATCCAAAGCTCATGCTGAGTATTGTGGTCACTTTAGCAGGATTAAGACTGAGCGGATTGTTTGGGCAGATTTATATTGCTATTCATTGTAAGGCGGACTGATACAGTTCTCAGTGATGTGTGGTTAATAAATATTCATTTGTGAAAACAAGACACCTGTTGACAAGGTAAACTCAAATTGTTCCAAGCAAATTGCTGAAGAATTGCAGTAGAATGTCATGTACAATAATAGGTGAAATGGCTCTTCTGTTATCTGTAGCTCCTCTTCCAGCAAAGCACTTAGGCATGTGTTTGCCATTAGGCACCCAACTATCTCCCTTAAAGTCAATCCGACTGCCTTGCACAGGTCTTGGAGAAGTAGGGACTAAATTACTTGGGGTCTCCTATATTCTGCCAGTAGTGTGTGTTCTCTGCCCTCCAGGAAGTCAGTTGTGCTCAAGCATGATACCGAGTCTGATCAGCACTTTGTAGGGGGAAACACCGAAGGTGCCTGTCACTTTATGCTCCCTCGGTGCGTTTAAGGAGCAATCTTGTGTACTCATTGGTGCTGGAAGGTTATAATTTGTCACCAAAGCTGTGTCAGAAGGAGTGTGACAGCCAAGTGCCAGCTCAGAGATGCAGGGCTGTTAGGGAGGCCAGCATTTAGTTGTGGGCTGTGTGAGTGTGTGGGCATGTATGTCACCTGGGACTGCTGACAGGGATAATGAATGACTTCTCGTTAGGGGTCATTCTGAGCAACATGTTCTAAAACATTTCTTTTAACTAAAAAGGCATATTTAAATGCATTTAGCGATGTCAGTGATAAAGAAATGTCCACTTCTCAAATTAGCCTCAAACTTCCTTTTCCATTCCTCCTATTTGCTCTACATTTAAAAAGAAAATAAAAGGAAAAATGCAATCGGTGACAAAGACTTACACCCAAACTGTGTGTTTGGGGGTATGCGTGTATATAATTTTTGCAGAGGGGAAAAAAATCAGACCTAACAGACCATCAATTCATGCCTCTCTATAGCTATTACAAACCCCTTAGAAGCATAAATGTTTCCTCATGTATTGAAGTAACCAGTATTGCCTATATGGACATTCTATCTCATTACAGTTCATTTCAGTGTCTAGTTGTATCTTTCAGGTATCTTAGCAGGATATTGAGGAGAGAAGGGGAACTGGAGATAGTAACATAGTGGACTATCCTCTGCTAGCAATACAAGAGCTAAATGAATGAATTAAACAATACAGGTAAGCAAGATGATATAGCATAGCCTGAAAAAGACAGGGGAGAAATAGTACAGCCAAGATGAGGCACTAAAATAACAACCATGTCAGAAAAGGATTAGCCATTTAGGATTTGAACTTGGTACCAACTGAAAACAATGGCAAAAATCCCGCTGAATTAAATGCCTCAGGCCCTTGCACAGGACTGATTAGAAGCTGTTCATAGAATAATGTATATGCCAAATAATGCTGTTATTCATCGAATAAATTATTTGTCAGATCTATCATCCTGACATTTCTTTTCTGGCAGAACTCCCATCAAAGTCAATGGCAGTATTGTCTGAATAAAATCTTTTAGGAATGGGCAAGAGGTTACACAAAATGCAACTAGAGCAAGTTCCTCTTCGTTGGGTTCATAAAACCACATGCTGGACGTCAGGTAGGCAGCTGGGGTGCTGCACCTAATGATGCTAGTCATTTCACTGATGCAGATAGTTCCCTTGTCTCTTTATCTGCTGCTACTTTGATTTGGGGTCTGATCCTGTCAATGCTTGTGTGTAGGTAACTTGAGTCTTGCTGGCAGCATAACCTGTATTGGTGTGTGTAGAAATGGAAAATATTTATAGATGCTGAGCTGAAATGTGTGGTAAGATAGTTGATACCGAAGCATAGTTTGGACAGTGGAAAGACTGTAGAAGACCTCTCTGCTGGCAACAGCAGCTGCTCTCTAGGTGGTCTCAGCCCCAGGAGGGGTCTATGTCCCCCAGATCAATACGGGATGTAACTTCTGCTGGCCGTTGTACAAATTGGTCGTTTATGGTTGGCACATAAGGATATGTTGTTACCTGCTGCAGAGATTTTTCTAGTCCCTGCAGTGACTGCTGGCTGGGGTTAATACTCGTCTCATGAAGACGATTCCACCACCTCCATGTCACCCGCTAGGAATTCCAGAATTGAGGCAAACCACGCATGATTTTTCGAACCTGCTGTGCTTCATTTTGGTTTGCTGCTCTGTTCGCACTCCATACCTGTTTTCCTTGAACCACATGCCGAAGGGTGGGTGTGAGACTCATCTCCCTTGGTGCAGACCTCCCTTCTGGGACTCTGCTGACTTGCACTGGCCTTCATGCCCTACAGAGCCTGCACCGATGCTCTGAAAACTTTCGGCTCAACTTTCAGTGAGGCCGCTGAGCAGCGCAACGCCAGTCCCCACGGCTGCCTTCTGCCTCGCGTGGGTTAGCGCTGTGGGGGGACCCCTCAGTGTGGCCGCGGGGGGCCAGGCCTCCTCGCCCGCGGTCTTCGTTCAGCACCCCTTCTCCAGCAGCTGCTCGACGCTGGAGCCCTGGGGCTGGACCGGAGACGCCCCTCAGGGCTCTTCGCTCCTCTCTCTTCTCCCCCCAGTTACGGCGGAAGCCG
>VXBZ01010497.1:233175-346249 GCA_013399135.1 Heliornis fulica | reverse complement strand
CCCGCGGCCGCCGGGGGTGCGAGATGGCAGCCGAGGGGAGCCGCGGGGTCCTGGGGCTGTGGCTGCTGGCGGCGGCCGGGCTGTGCGGCGGGGTGGCGGCGGGCAAGTCCCCCAGCTGCCACGAAGTGCGGACGGCGTTTCAACTGCGGCAGATCGGGCCCCTCAAGCTGGTCCCCGACGTGCCCACGGCCGGTCAGTACCGACCCACCCGCGGGGTGGCTTCTCCGCGCCGGGGAACGGGTTAGGGGGTGCCGCGGGGCGAGGGTTGCGGGTGCCGTGCCGGCCGGGCTCGTCCCCGCCGGTGCCCTGGGAGCAGCGGGGTCCTCCCTCGGCTCGGTGCCGCGCTCGGGGGCTGCGCGCCTGCCTGCAAACAGCCGGTGCACCGCGGGTCCCTTGGAGCAGCGCCGGCTTCCCTGCCGGTGGCAGGTACGGGGGAACTAAGCGGGTTCGGCACGCCTCGTCCTGAAATAATCTAAAATAGGGACCGGAATGACTCCTCGGTTTGTACGTTGTGCAGGTAGTGCTTGCTGTTCGCCCCCCTGAGCACCCGGTCTCTTTCCCGGGGTCTAAGACCGGTGTGATCCCTTCGCGAAGTACTTCAGGCAGAGGCTTCCTTCTGCAAGGGACCCATCCCTTGCTTAGAAAGCAAAATAATCCTTAAGGAGCGCTTGGTTGCTGACCGGACGTAGGGATCCTCAAACAGGCTGGCGAAGCCATTGTGACTTCGGAACTGGGAAGAGTCACCTTGCGTGGGAATTGAGGACCGCTGTCGTGGGGAAGGGCAGGGTGACACCTTGGAGGGGTGCAGCTTTTGTGTAGCTAAGCAGTAAGTCCGCAGTAGTTAATACTTGTGGAAGTTGACGAGTAGTGTGCTGCTCCCTTTTGCCTTTTCCTCCAGCTCCTGAAGGCTGCATGACTGCGATGAAAGGGAAGAGGCACGTGTAGTAAGGGGTTTTTTGGTTTTGTTTTTGCATACACCATAGGATTCATTGCAAGGGGATAAAGTATAATATGTGAAAAATGAGTCAACTCGTATGAATAACCATGTAAATGTCTAGGTAATGAAGTCAGATCCCTCTTACGTGTTTTAAGACATTTTCAGGAGCTGGAATCAAGCATAGACTGTCTCAGAACAATCTTTAGGTGCCTCGTGCTAGCAAAATTGCCTGTAGGTGTGTGGCATAAATGTTAACTTGGGTTGCTGCTTTATTATTTTTTCACCTCTTTTTTACTTTTCTAAAGCAGTTCAATTTAAAATATGCTGAGTTTGATGAAAAAACTTCTTAAATGAGTTTTGGATATGTTTTCTAGTACAGGTTTCTGTCTTGGGGACAAGACTTGATAGGCCATTGGGCTGATCTCTTCTGGCTACTCTTAGGTTTCGCAGCACTGGTGGTCTTTACCTTCACTTTCATAACATAGTTGAGAGAACACATGGCAAGGAATCATTCTGCCTTTTGTGGCAAGAGGAGATATGCAGAAATGGCATTTTGAAACTTGAATTATGGTAGTGTTCTCTTGTGCTGATAGAGACATCAGATTGCACTTGTCTTTGAGAGATAAATGTGAAAGCTTGTAAAAAAATAAAAGGAAAACAAAGCTTTTCATCCATTTTAATGTATGCTTAGCCCTCTTTCCTGAGCTCTTTCTGGAAGAAGTTTTTCAAACTTTAATTAAATGGATTGTTTTACATTTTCTGTAAAGCTAGTACTGTAGATGAACTTGGTGAAAATTGTGTGCTTGCAGAAGGAAGTTATAGATGCTGCAGTGCTTCAGAGAGGTTTCATTGTATTCGTGTGTCATATTGAACTTTCCTACTGAATAACAAGCTCTCAGAAAATAAATAGTGTGAGAGAAGGTGAGGGAGGGTAATAAGCTTTTAAATTTTAGCTCATAAAGGTTTCTTTTGAAGAGGATGATTGGAGCAGGGGAAAGCTGAGGAAAAATGGCTTATATTGATCTTCCCTGTTTGTTAAGTATACTCAGCTCTACCAAAGCTTTCGTGTTTTAATGATATATTGCCAGGCAGTAATGCCTGCTGTCTTGTGCCCTCTTAATTAAGTACTGAAGTGTTTTCCAATGTTTTCATCTGGTAGCTGTTATCACTGAATATGTCTTAATAACTCTCCCCCCTACACACATGCTCTTTCTCTCTCTCTAGGCCATTGCGGCTCATTTTGTTATGCATTTTAACAGCACACAACTGTAGAAGCGTCTCCTCTGAAGACTTCAGAGAGTTGTCAGATAAAGTATGAGGGAAAGAGCAGTGTGCAGCCAGGGATGATGCTGGAAAGCAGTGTGCTCAGCTGAATGAAGCATGTGGGACCTTCCCATTGCACGTGCGCTGGAGTACTCCTCTGTTTAATAACATAATTTGCAAATGGTTTGGGTTGGAGGGATCTAAAAAATCATCTACTTTCAACCCCCATTTCATGGGTAGGGACACCCTCCACCAGCCTAGGTTGCCCAAAGCCCCGTTCAGCTTGGCCTTGAACCTTGCCAGGGATCCAGGGACAGCCACAGCTTCTCTGGACACCCTGTGCCAGGACCTCATCAACTCCACAGTGAAGATTTTTTTTCCTTATATCTAAACTAAATCTTCCCTCTCTTAGTTCAAAACCTTTGTCTTATCAGTACAATGTGATCAAGAGTCCCTCTCCAGTTTTCCTAGAGCCCCTTTAGGGACAGGAAGGTGCTCTAAGGTCTCCCTGGAGCCTTCTCTTCTCCAGACAGAGTGACCCTAACTCTCTCAGCCCTTCTTCACAGGAAAGGTGCTCCAGTCCTCTGATAATCTTTGTGGGCCTCCTCTGGACTTGCTCCAGCAGGTCCACATCTGTCTTTTACTGGGGACCACAGAGCTGGATGCATTATCTCTAGAAAAGTTTTTGCAGTTCTGTTGTCTGTTTACTAGATATTTTCAGTCACAAAAGTGTTGAAAGCCTTTGGCTGTTTGCAAGCCAATATTTATATGCTAATACACCAAATCTGACAATTTAAAGTCTTAAGGATTACTAGATTCTTACAGCCTTCAGAAAAATCAGCAGCTCAGTTGAGGAGAGAGGCCCAACCCAGTGGCCAACTGTCAGGTGTGTATTTTCTGTGTCCTCTTATGGGTGGTGCGCATTTCACCATCACAAAATCCAATCTTTGGGAAAACTCGTAGCCTGCCCACCCCTGTGCTAATAGTTGGGGCTACAGTGCTGAAGTTGCATGCAGATGGATCCTGGATACAAGCTCCATTGGGGACTAGTGGCTGCTTCCCCATGTTAGATGTGGTCTGCAGACTGATCACTGTGATACTTAAGTGGGTAGGTGAGTTTAGAAGGGGACATCAGCATGATCTACAGTCAGATGGAGGGTGGCTTTAGGTAGGACCTGGCAGCCTCTTGTATGAAGTGAAATGAAATGGCAAAGGAAGGAGGCAGATTCCTGTGAAAAATACAGCTTTGGCTTTAAGGTGTGATGTGAATCTGGCAGCTACCTTCCTGAAAAATCACCTTTGTAAGAGAGAAATTAGAGGTACCCAGGAGCCTTCTCTTAAATTTTACTTCCATAGTTTCCACTAAATCCAATATCTTTCTAAATCTAGACCATTAACAGGTTGAAGAATAAGAAAGAAAAGTGTTTTGGCATTGGAAGAAAAGGTCCGAACAACAGGTATTTCTGAGCAGCAACTGTCTTTGGTCTGGCTGTAAGACTTTCTCTTCTATTGCTGGACTGTGCTGCTATTCGGTAGCTTGTTTTTCTGGAACAAACTGGATGTTTCAAGGGTAATTTGCTGCAAATAGCAAACAGATTGGTCAGGTAAAGGTACTACTGCCTTGGCTGTGATTCAGAGGAAGCATTTTTTGTGTCTTCCCCCAGACTGGAAAATGAGGTAATATGTTCCCAGTCTTGTACTTTGATTATCACAGGCTGAGCTGGGATGTTTTTGTAGGAGCTCCTTGGTTAACATTTTGATGAGAGAGGATTGTATGCTGTCCCTAGGAGTGAAGGGCTGTATTAATCCTGCCAGGGACTAAGCCTTTGGTTCCAGGGAGTCTAGATACCTCAAATGTGGTGCGTACTGCTACGTGTGGTATTCCTCCCAGACACGGGGCTGCTGTTAGTGATACCCTGTGAGTCCGAGGTTATATTACAGCATAACTGCATGCTGGCACGGACTGTGTTTGAGGATCTGTTTATCCACAGGCTGTTCCGTGGACCAGAGCATAGTGGTGGCTGGCTGTCAGTGCTTTCCAAGTTCACAGTTGGAGAACTGAATGAACCCAACTGGAGCCTGCGACTTGTCTACATTCAGGCGGGGAATTGTAGCAGAACCAGAATAAAAGCAGCCCTCTTGGTTCTTTGGTGATTATGTAGCTATGAGAACAGCCTCCCTGTTTATCCAGGCTTGGTTCTGTCTCTTGGTTATTAACTAGTGTGTGACTGCAAAAAAAAAAATAAAAAATCTGTAAACATACAGGTGTAGAGATAGAAGAATTGAGCTGATTTCTAGTAAGCAAGGGAAATATTTACCATTAGTGAAAGAGTTCTCGGAACGCTTTACCTTCTAAATGATCTTGTTGAAGGCTATCAAAAGGAAGATTTGCTTTCCTTGCTTCTCTGCTGCTGTGCAAAGAGAAAAGAAGCTCCTGCGACTATGCTCAGGGGCTCACCTCCAAAAGGCAGATTTTGTCCTATTAGGAGCTGTTGTCCTGCACCTTAAACAAGCTGAAGCATTCATTATGCTTCACACGTGTGTATGGCTGAATATCCCATAGCAGGCCTGGACGCGCATTGACAGTTTATGCGTTGAGGCTGCTTTACTTTCTAAATAGCCACAGGAAAGTCCTAGGTTCCTATCAGAATCTCCTTACTGTGTGCTTTAGATGGGAGCTTATCCCATCTCAGACTGTGGCAAAGCTCCCATTGTGTTGAGAAAGGAGTGTGAGCTAGATCTCTTTTTGCATACATCCAAGAGTATCTATTAAACTAGCTGTTTTGTTATGAAATGTCTCATGCCACGCTTTATTTTCCTGTTTTTCTTTTTTTATTACTACTTGGCTATTTATTTCTATCAACTTAATGAGAACACTGTAATTCCCCTGGTAAAGGTGTAGTGCCGAAACACATTTCGCTCACAGCAGTGTTCTGTCAAAGTCACTTGTAAGTATAGCGTGCACCAGATGTGAAAAGTACTTGCTTTATTGGCTCTGGAAAGTTTTTGTCCCATCAGAATGAGTGACTAAAATCCTCTAGTGTGAACTGCAATTTATACTCAAGTTTAACCTGCTTATGTGGTGGTGTGAAACTGCCTTCAGTACTGTGGATGCAGGGTGCATCTAGGAGAAAGGGTTGCAATATGGGCACAGTCATGTTAAATGCTCAGAGAGAGTGTAAGGGGAGATAAAATTTTAATAAAAGGTAAAAAAACCCAGAATCTTGTTTCCACGAGGAAAATCTTTTTTATTTTTCTTTTAGAAAATCCCGATACCTACATTTGTGAAATGTCTTTGGCATTACTTGGAGCTGTTATAACAGAAGGTTTTCTTCCTGTTACACTTAGAATTTCTTCTTTTCATGGGCATTCAGACTTCTTGATGGTTTAAGCCACAGATCAGTTAAAGGGGATGGACTGGTCCAATATGAGATGGGAACAGAATGTATCTTTGTTGTTCTCTGAATAGCCTAAATTAAGGCCGCTTGTGCCTCAGTTTCCCCTTCTGCAGGCTGTACCATGGTATGTTATTTTGAAGGGGTATCGCTGAAAAGCTGCCATGAAAGGAAGGTAGATTCCAGCCAGACCAGGTATCAGTAAATTCAGCCTGAAGAGATCAAGGCATACTTCTCTCTTTGTGCAGAAAAGGACTAGAAGCTGTCTTGGTTTCTGAGGAATTTGAAGCTGAACCTGAAAGCTGTTGTTGCTTCACTCTTCTTATCCAGGGCAGTCCTAAGGAGGCGGAAGGCTTCTCAGAGCCTCTGAGCAGTCACAGGCTGTAGCCAGCACTTTCTACAATAGCTGCTCTGAGCAGAAGAAAAGCTGTGTTTTTTTCAGCCTGCAGCTCCTCTGGAGTAAGGATGCTTCCTTCATTAATCTTCTTGGGATTTTATAGCACTCTCCAGGCTCGGACCACAACCAGAGTGTTAACCTAAAGCTGGTGATGACTGTGTTGCAGGCAAGACTCATGCCAGTAGTAATATCTTTTTCTCCACTCTTTCTATGCCTTAAATTTCTGTTTGACATGGGACCAGCTGCCCACTCTGTAGTGCTCTCCAGAGAGTAATCTGTAAGCAAAAAAAAAAAAAAAATCTGTTTAAACTTACTTAGTGCCTCATAAAGATGGAATCGCTGTTCCACTGCCAGATGTAAATCTATAGCTCTCATACCCGTGAGCCTCAAAAGCAGTGTCCTCAGTGACTTGCATAGGTGTTTGGTCCAGGTGAGTAGAAGACTGGGGCTTAGTTATTCAGATCAACCCTTACTGTAAATGTCTTGGGATGGAATCCAAGAGTCAGTGAGAGAACCTACTCTCCCCCAACATGCAATTTTATTATCAGACTGAGCCAAGGATTCCCACAATTCATGTGGTCTGTTCATTCTTTCAGAAATATATGCTGAAAGCACTGTGTAATGATCTTATATTTTTATTTTTTATTTTTAATGATCAGCTCAAGATCTGGCAATTCTGGTGTTTAACTGGATTTCAGGATGGAGAAGCAGCTTAGTAAGAAATTGCCCATCCTTACAACTCTGGTGGCTATTGAGAGCTGCCTCTAGCACCTTACATGCCACTGAAGTTTTGCAATCAGATTGTAATTGAAAGGTAATAGAAAAATATCTCTCCTGTACCCCACCCCAGCATCGCAGGGCTGAGCAGACAATTAATAACCAAAGGGTAGTATTAATGAGAAAGCATTAATGTGATTAGTGGAAACAAAGTTGGCATGATAATAATTGCTATATAAATCAATAAAATATACATCAAAATGAGTAAAAGCTTTTATAAAGATTAATTGTGAAAACTGGCATGAACCTGAGGAGCTGTAAAAAGCAAGGTTATGTGTAAAATGCACCCTGGGCAGTAAATTGGATTTCTTGTTTTTAAAAATGTTTTTGCGTTTAGATGGTATAAAACTAGAGCTATAGTTCTAAGTATTGCAAAGTCTTTGTAATTGAATCTTTCTCCCATGAAAGCATAAAATGACATGATAAAGAGGCATATGTTTAATAATACCTCAAATAGATACTCATCACTTTACCAGTTTAAAGCACAGCATCTGCTTCTAAGGGAAAAACATGAATTTTGATCAGAAGCAATTTCCAAACAGCAGCCAAACCCATGACACAGAATTTACGCTTAGTCTCTCAATCTCTGTCAATTTGATTAGGTAGTGCTATTTAATATGATAGAATCATCCTGGTGTCTATAAAGAGATATTTACAGATATTTGTTTCATTCACATTAAGGTAACTTCTGGGCAGCATCAGTGGATGAAATGAGGTAGCTAGCTAACATTTAATGATTTATCATCCTAAGGAGAAAAATAGCCAAACAAGTGTGTTTCAACCTTCTACCAAGCACTTTATATATTGCCTTAAAACTTAAATCTTCTTCGATAGAAAAATGCAGAATATTTCTGCATAGCGTCTTGTTTTGATCTACAAAAGTAACCTGGGCCCCAAGCAAGAGCTGGGTCCACAGGATCACTTACTATAGACTTAGAAGCACAAGGATCATACCTCCTTTTGTCCTTTGTGACCCACTGAAGTCCTTATGTAGATTCAGGTGTGCTATGATCACACACTGTGTGATCTGGACAGGTCTCATATGTTGTGTGAGGTAAGGGTAGTAAGACTGTCTGCCAAACTGCTCTGTCTGCCAGAAAAGTGAGAGGTATCAGGAATATATATATATATATATTTTAATGGCTATACATTGTCCTTTTCAGGAGCTAACTGTTGAAGTAGCCATGTTGGTACTTGGAATTAGCTCTTTGTGTCTGAACTGCTTTAGCAACGTTGACCCTGTAGAAGAGCGTAAAGACAATATTTGTATAGCCCCATTTTAGGGTCACAAATGAAGCTGTAGTGGCTGCGAATACTTTGTCAATTCCATACTGAGTCCTGAAATCTAGTGACATATGATGGGAAGTAAACCTACAGAGCTTGGAAGTGCAATGCCAGCAATTGCACTGCTCCATGGTTTTCTTCAGTTGACACTTGAGCAGCCTCTGGTGGGTTTATTCTGAAGGCAAGAGGTTTCTGGACTTTCACAGTAGGGCAAGAACCAAAGGCTCACTTGGGCTTGAAGGTGGTCTCTTCCACACAAGGTGCTGCACAGGCATGCTGAGGACTTGATCCGGTGTCCTTACAGATGAATTTCGGTGTGCTTGGCTGTCCTCAGCTGTCTTCTGTTCGCAGAACCAGGCACCTTAGCAGTATTTAGCCAAGTGATTTATGATGGAGCAACCGCAACCTTGCCTCTTATTATGGATGAGCACTCTGCATATACTTTCATGAGAATAAATCCATCTATTTTACTCATTCAGTGCATCAGTTTTAAAGGATGGTTATTAATTACCTTCTTAGGATATTCATACATGCATTATTAATGTGTAAAGTTTTTACTTGTGAAAAAGGCACTAGTTTGAGAATACAGAAAGAACTTAAGACAACGGTGACATTTTAAATATCATGGATAATATTAAATTTGTTTGCTACTTCTGGACTCAAGTCTCAAGAAGCATTATTAATACATAAGGTATTTTGCATTTTGATAGCTGAAACAGGAACGAAGAGCAAGTGTAGCTAGGCAATTGCATAGGAACTTCCAAGCTATAGAAGACAGAGAATTATTACTCCAGAAGTTGTCTTTAATCAACCTTTATCTCTTTTGATGTGTAGTTTTTAGCCTGCTTTATATGATTCTGTGCCATATCCTGTCTGTCTGTTTTTACTGGGTTTCCGTTAGTGTTGATGGCCATCGTATATATGCATTTGAAGTATTTATATGCACATTTTTTTATTATCTTAATGACTGCTTGCTTCTTGGGGTCATGGTCTTTCGAGTCCTTCCATCACATGGTAGATGTGACAGCAATTCTGGAGGGCCATCCTTTTCTGAGGGGCACATTCTGACAAAGACCCCGTTCTGCTGTGCGGACCACTGTCAGGTCCTTTAAAAACAAATGAGAGACAAATTTCAGAGCGCTGCCTTCCGAACCTGACAATATCAGATAGGTCATGGTGGCTTTGTTTGGCAGCTAGTTAAATTGGATAGTTCAGCACATCTCTAGATGTTAATGGTTAAATGTATTCATTGTTCCAACAAGGGCCCTATTCATAAGGGGACTATTCTCTGCTCGTTATGCATGCATAATTCCCATTAATGATACTGGGGGTTAAGTGTGTATAGGGAGGGGGGAGGATGAAGCTTATGTTTACACATCCATGTTTGCACTTGGAGAGGTTTCGTAACACAAGAGAAATTGATTGTGTTTAAGGAACTTTAGGTCTCTGCTTTAAGGAGGGAATGAGAAAGGGGGGAAAAGTGACACTTGCATAACTGACTTCTGCCTTGCACACTATGCTTTCCCGATGATTATAAATATTACTCCAGTGCTATTATTAGAGAAGCCTTCTGAAAGTGCTCTGAAATTCAGGGATCTTACTTGGGTATCAAAATAATGACTCAGAATCTTTAACTTCAGGCACAAAGTTCTGAAACTTTTGACTCGTGTTAATCAGGGTGACAAGATTCTGTGATTTATTATACAATATGGGCATTTTCCATAGAAAACCTTCAGATTAAGATTCCTCACTCTTAGGTGCACATCAAAGTCATGTAAAAGCCATAAAGAAGCTAAGCATTGCCTAAGAAAGCCTTTCAAGTTTCAGAAAGTGCCTGAACTACTGAGGGTTTTGAAGTGCTCTAATCTCTGACATGGGTGACGTGCTAGGCTAGCACTTTTTTGTTTTGTCACAAATCATCCATGCACATAGTGCAAAGGGACCCTGACAAAGTCATTTTACTTTTGAAAAGGACTGCTTTTTTTCATACCATTATGTCTCCCATTCACATCTACATGTTTGCTTCCACTTTGTTCAGGTCTAAGTAGCAGGGCATTTGCATAGTCTTCCCTTTGTTCTCGGTAAATATGGAGTAAAATGAGCAAGATCCGTGCTGTGAAATTAAAGCTCTACTCTTGAGAGATCTTAAGGGCCAAATCCTCACAAAAGGTACAGCAACATAGTGCCAAAGGAGCTAGTGTCCAGAACAGCTTGCCCCGAGTGTTTGTGCTTGGAAGTGGGAATAAAGGGAGCATAATCTGGTGAAAACTGTGTGTAATTAGAAAAATACACTGCTGAGAGCTGCTGAAAGAATAGAATAATAGAAAATAGTACTGAAATGGACCTGAAGTGATCATCTGGTCCATTCCTGCTTCTTGCAGCCAGGATAAGCTGTGTTTAAATCAGTGATAGAAGAGCACAACCTTTTTAAGATGTTTATTCCAGTGCCTAATTACTGTTCTGGTGAGTTTTTTCCTAATGCAAAACCTAACCCCCCCTTTTTAAAACACATGGCTTTTGCTTCTTATTCTTATCACCTTCCTCTTTGCAGCAACATCAATGTATGTGACAAATGCTCTGGTTGGTTCTGCTCTGAAGCAGTGCTCTATGTGTTTGCACTGGTGACGCATATGCATTAAGCTTTTCAGTGTGAATACAGCGTAAGTTTGGGATGTGTGCACCTGGAATGAAATTAATTGAGGATGTGGTGATTCATTAAGCATTGTAACTTAATTTGGTGTTTGAGCCCAAAGAATATGTTTCTTCCTCCTTTGTAAATTTATAGTGTTATGAAGCAGGAATTGTGTAGAAGGCATAGGGTATGGGGATAGCAACTTCCATGTTCATTAAAGCAGAATAACTAATTCAAAGATTTGCATTGTAATGGTAGAGAGGAGCAAACAGAAAAAGCAGTTTTAAGTAATAAAACTCTAAACAGCAGTGAAGTTGCAGCGTTGATAGTGGAAAAACTGCAGCCCAGCAGTATGGAGATACCTGGAGATTTGAGGCTTATATGAAAGTAGGATGTCTCAGGGATGCAATGGGCCATTTGCTCCTAACTTGGAAGTAAATAAAATAAATGTATTCAGCCTGGACATTGCTGGCAGTATCTCAGTATTGCAGGTGTCTAGGCCAGAAGACAGAGGTGGCTGAAGTGGCTCTTGCAAAAAGGAACAGGATTTCTAGAGCTAGACTGAGGATCTCTAGCTTCCCAGGTAAAGAGTAGCTCTGGCCCTTCACCCTCTGTTCTTTAATGTCACTTTTAAGTGTTCATTCTTGAGTGATGTTGTATTGTCACTGATACCGTTATTGATACTGATATTGTGATTGAAGAAAATAAGGCTCAAAAGAGATCGGGCTTGTTTATGCTTATGTCTCTGTGTGGATTTGGTCTCCAGCACATCTCGAATAGCTACAATCCAGGGCTGTACCTCATGCAGCATACTCATACCTGGCACAATGCTGTGCCTGAATTTAGAACATCCTCTGTTGCTTCCAGACCAGAGCCTGTGTCTTGTCACTCCAAAGCATGGTGGTCTTTATGCAAAATACTCTATAACCGTAATTCTGTGTGACTTATCCTGGGAATCAGAGGATGACATTTCAAACCCTTCTGTCCCTTGTTCCTCCCAATTGTCCTTCCAGAAGGAAATACAAAAGGTGTGAGCTGAAAGCCATGTGTCACGTTTTCAGAAAGGATAGGGGCTTGCTAAGTAATATTTGGGGAACAGCACCCAGGGTCTTGTATGGCTGCTCTGTGTGGGCAGCCAGAATATTCCCTTCTTGCAACACACAAGACAGATTGGTTTTTCAGAAGTTCACAATGGCATGTGCTTTTTAGTTGTTTTGTATTTTCATGTGGGCAGTTTAAAGAAGAAGTGTAATAAGTCCGAAGATAAGGGGACAAAGCATATGTAGAAGAAACACTTCCCTAAACAGTGTAGGGTTGGCTCTTTTTTTTAAAAAAAAAAAAAAGATATTAAAAATATTGCTGAGAGACTATCAAACCTCTGCACAGGGAAGACCTGACTTTAGTCTTCTAAGTTGTGAAGTCTGGGTAAAAAATTGTGTAGCTCCAAATGGCAACAGATCTAAGTTACATTTCATATTGCATTTTGAGTTTCAAGCTGCAGTAACCAAACTTACTCTTCCTAACCAGGTTTTCCCTAGATATGTCAGAAAATATAAACATTTGTCTTCCCCCAAAAGTAGCTGTGGTTTGTCTGTACCTGGTTATGATCTAAAGCCCACTGGGAGAAGCCCCATCACTGATCATGTCCCTACCATGTACTCTGTGGCCTTCTCTGATAAAAATATCTTCCAATCGTGATGCAAAATGTTGGTGTCACTTATTGGCAGGGTTTGTTGGCTTAGGTTTTGGAAGTTTACTCTGGAATCACTATCCCAGGTGCCAAAACATTAGCTGAGTAGCAAGAACTGCGAAGGGCCAGCTCGTGTCAGTTTGGCTGCCGCTGTGTGTCCCTGATGCCTGCCATCCTCACCCCGGGCTCCCTGCTAACTGCCCGCCTTTCCAATGGGAGCTGAGCGTAGCCAGCGCAGCCTGCCAGCGCGGACAGCTGGCGTCACACTGCCCCACACACAGCGGACTGCTCTGCCCGTCTCAAACGGTTAGCTCTGAAGCAGCAGTGCTGCTGTTAGTGTGGAGGAGCACAGCACAAGCAAGATGGGAAATGTAGTCAGTTCAGTGTACTGTGAACGATCCAGGTTTTAGTGATGTGAGGGAAGAAATGTACCTTTTAAATGTATATATATATATATATTGCATGTGCATAGGGTCAAAATCAAAGTCTGAAAACACTGAACATGCACATAGTGAAAGTCAGTCTTTGCTAGGAATTGCTTGCAATAAGTATCTTCCTCTCTTACACATGGGAAACAAAATGTGGAGACTAAGGGATGTGTCTAAGGTCAAATGTATGTTTTCATATTCTGAAACCTAGGAGCCCATCAAAGGTTTCCACTCTAGTTTGTGAAAGTTGTCGGTCTGTCAGCTTAAAGGCTTTTGGAACATCTTCCAAATAATCCTGTCTCTTCTTAGTTTTTGGTAAGTGGCATCTGTTTTGGAATCCCTTATCTTGGCTGAAGATGCTCCAACAAGATACAGGCCTTCCTGCTAAATGCACTGCTAAGGTTTAGGAGTGGGTGGTAGGATGCATTGTTCAGGCAGCTTGGTAGCTTTCCAGTTTGGGAGTACAGCTAGTATTCAGAAATAGGGGAATGGTCCCTTCATATGGCATTTCATTGTGGACCTTCTTTAACAAAGACAAGGCTGTTGTTTTCATAACCCTTTGCATTTGCCCTGTACTTTCCAACATCACTTGGAACAAGCCAGGAGTGTGCGGATGGGCTAACAAGGCAGTGTGTGACAAACTGCTGAGACAGCACTTGCATGTTTTATTTCTTCTGCCTGCTTGTGCTGAATAAGTTTTCATCTCCAGTTAGACTGTCATGTCCATTGGGATCTTTCCTGTTTTGCCTGCTTTGAGTTGCCTCCCAATGCCTGCGGGTCCAATTCATGACAAAAACCTAGTTTTACATGAGTGTCACCGCTCTTGACAGCAGCAAAATTATCTGCATAAGGAACTGAAGAAGAGGAACAAGAGGCAGAGCCCTTGTGACATTGTAGCTTTGCTGTTGCCTGTTTTAATTAATCACTTTGTCATGGGTGATGAAGTTGAATTGGCTCTAGTGAGGGGTGTCTTACCTAGTAATCAGTTGCTTAGTTTTGGTTCAGCTCTGTAAATGATGCTATGCCTTTGGTGGAAACAGTATCAAGAGCTCATTGTGCTCTTCATCTAACTTTTGAGTATTTCACTCAGGTTTTTAGTTTTTCTCTTCTCTATAAAAACAAAGAAATAAAATGGGAGGGGAAGTGGAATCCTAGAGAAATTTGTTCAAGTACTGGTGAAAAGATGAGTACATGAAGGTGCTTAGGGATGTGATTTAGGAGAGGACAGGTACGGTTGAATTCGATCTCAAAGGTCTTTTCCAACCTAGTGATCCTATGAAAACTATAATAGAAACCTTCTGATAAACCTGAGCATAGCTGTTGATTTTGGTCTATGTCTTAAGAACAAGAAAAGGCCAAACTGATCAAAAGCATTTGAGATTTGGGCTGTAAATTTAACGTTTCGGGGAAGACTGATACATTTGTTTAAAAGAGAGAGAATGTGTTGCCCGAGCTTTTGACTTCATGTATGGCTTTCAAGTGAGATGGCAAAAATGGAAGTACTCAACTCTTAGTGGTGGGGAAGGTTAAGGTTGGGGAGCTGTTATTCTTCACTTCTCCAATACTGTTGCATTTTCCCTGAGGCGGTGGCACAAAGTTTCCTAAAGGCCCGTTGGTTCCTTTTGAGTTTGCTTTGCTTTTGTGTCTTCCAGTCTAACCTTCTTACAGATATTTATGTTGATAGAATGAGAAAGAGTTAGAAAAGAATTGAACATGAACACATTGATATCTTTTAAATTCTCTGTGCTGTGCCACCTTATATGGATCTTACCATGGTGGGTAAAGCATATTGGAAAGCAGCTTCTTTAAAAAAAGGTCATCTGTCATTGGTAAAGCAGTTGACACTAACATCTGAATTATTGCTAGGCTTCAAAGTTGGAGATGAATGAGGTGATTCACACCTCTCATAAAGCTATTGTAGTTCATCTCCCTGTAGAACTAGACAGCATCGTTGATTTGCATTAGGAAGTTTTATGACTGTGCAGGACTAGAAACCTACATCTTTCATTTAAAAGCAACTTTGGGTTTGCTGTAATTGCTACAATCCACAGGTGCTATATAGCTGTGTTCCAGTTTAGGCTTTCTACCAGATGTGGCTCCTATGACACTTCAGGTACCATAAGGCAGAGTTCTGTGGCACACCACTGGAGAGCAGATATTTAGTTGTTGTCCTTGGGTGATATGAAGCAGGAAGACTTACTGGACTCCTAGAAAAATATTTTGTGTGTATATGTAACTTTTGCTGGTGGAAAAAAATATATTTTCTGTTGTGAATGTGGTGAGACATAATGAAAATTCTTGTAATTTTTTTCTTATTTCTGTATTGCAGTTATACACGTAGTCCCAGGAAAGTTGAGGAAGGAGTTGGCATCACAGTAACTAACATAGAAAACCCCTTGGTGTAGACCCACTGACCTGAAACAGCCTAGACTGTTAACAATGTATTTTATGTGCATTGGTCTAGTTTTCAGGCCTTTACATTGGCTCTAGGAGATGGATGCTCAAGAGTGTAATTCTTTTGAATTTGCATGTACTGTGGAGTTAGCAAGCCCTGTGGCATTCACAGACTCCGTGTCAGCAAATCTCCCGGTTAGGCCTGTGTTCAGAGAGCTCTTCTCACTTAGTACTGGGCAGATGTGAGGACATTTCAATTTAAACAGCACTAAAGAAATCATCACTCACCTACAGGAGTGCAACACTGCTGTTCTCCCCCTTGGGCATAGCAGCTCATGCTTGCCCTATTCTGGATCTCTTCTCAGCTGCTTAGCTTAGACACGAACAGCTTGGACTGAGATTCTGTAAGGTGGGTTTCACGCCTTTTGCTACTGAAATAATGCTGTTTCTGAGATCAGGGCTGGCAGTGGAGGGAAGAACCAGAGGAGGGAGTAGTGAACTGTGAGAGACTAATCACCCTTTGTTCCTTATGGAGAGAACTTAGGAGCACTAGTGCTGTGGCCATTTGGCATTGACACTAAAGATGTCTCTTCCAACATCCTGCTGAAAACCAGGCTCATTTGGGAAACACTAAAAAGTAGGTGTTTTGTAAACATGTTTCAGGATTTTCCATTCTTGTGTACAAGCCCCATTCCCTGTTATTACTGCAGTGTACCAAACTGAAGACCAGGTCTTCTCATGTAAGCCAACTGCAGCGAGTGAGGACTTTATGGCCCCCAGCTGCTCAGCATCACTTGCTGCTGTGACAGTAAATGGCAGGAGCTCCCTGCCTTGCTCCACACATAGTTAGACGAGTTAGGGCAGATCATATGTTAGAAACAACCTGGTTAAAGTTGTTTGGGGCTAATAAGAGAGGGGGAGGTCTTCTAATGGTGTATGAAGCAATCAGTGGTGAGTTACATCTGCCTTTTGGGTGTTTGCCTTCCAACTCTCGGGTACAGCCAGAGCTTCCAAGGAAGAACCGAGAAAATTGGGATGAGTGGTCTCATGGGGCTGAGGCTTATGAGCTGGAAATATTTCCAACTGTTCTGGTTCTCCAGGACATGGCACACCTATGCAAGGGTACTAACTCTAGGCATGCACTAACTTATGGGGCAGAAGGTGGTTTGAAAACAAGCCAGAAATCAGAGAGCGAGAGAAGTGAGAACCAGACAAGCAAGAGAGGGAAGTGGGGAAAATTTGAACAAAAAGTATGTAGCTGCAGACCTAACAATGCTGTGTTGTGCAGATGCTGCCCTTAAGACCTGTATATTTTGGAGAGTTCCTGCTTTGGAAGCTCACCAGGGCCAGTGCCTGATGGTCACCAGCTGTCCTGCAAGCTGTAGCACTTGCTGATGCTGCCAACTCTCTGGACTCATGGCATCTAGTGCTTTTTCCTGTTCCTCTTCCTTTCGTATTTAAGGCTTCCAGCCCCTGCCCTTGAATTTGTTGACCTAACTGCAATGCAATCAAGATCACCCTCCCCTTTTGTGACTATTATAATTTTTTTAGGTTTACTCAAGAACTCTTGAGCCTACTAATACAGGCTATTTGACTTGACTGGAGTTAGAAGCAGCTACACATGTTAGTAGGTCATCTAAGTGGTGCTTGATAAAACTGGTGGTGTTTATCTCAGGTTTGATTGTTTCAACTGGAATAGCATGTCTGGTCTGGACTTAGTGATGCTTCAGTGTATTTTAGGATGTAAAGTCCAGTGATCGAGTTATACAACAGCTGTGTTAATGTACAATATGAAACAAGGGATCAGGGGAAATGAAATTTTTATGGGTTGTATTTTCCAAACTGCAGTTTTAAGATGTCATGCTAGATACATACATATTGTCAAACTGCATATAGAGAGACGGGACAAATTCAGGCTCTACTTTGGTATTAAAGCAATCGCTAGCATACTGCTTGACTGTGAAAGATATATAGAATATAAAGATGACAGTGATATTGTTCTGACAAAATAGAGGAAAGAGTAGATTGTAAAGTTCTTTTTGATTAGTCAGAAAATGTGTGTGGAAGTGCCTGGCAACAGTTTATGACAAGAGTAGACATCTCCCTTTGACTTACAAAAAGTGTCTCTGCTCCCTGGAGCTTATGTGGATGTTCCTCTTGCTCATGGAAGCAGAAGGTTTTTAGGGTTAGGTGTTGTTTAATGTACCACAGTCATTTGTGTAACACTGTGCTCCAATCAGTCTGTTGCACTTGTGTGTTCATTTTTCTGGTAACTCCTGGTGTGCACTACTTCAAGTATAGTATCTACCAGACCTTAAACATTGGTAAATCAAAGAATAGCTGTTTACCTATCCACACTTTGTGCTTGGGTTTGATATACTTTGTGTGGCTTTCTAGACAAAAACATTGTATTAGTTGCTGTGGGCCCAAGCTGTTTAGTGGGGTTGTGTGCAGTGAGAGGTGGTGTGCTAGGTGAGGATGGCTTGTGTTTCTCTGGATGAGTGTTTCGTAGAGCTGGAGCCAGTGATGGCTGTAGCACTGCTGGGACATGAATGCTGCATGAAGCAAGGACTTCACAAAGTTCTGGCAGCCTATGGTGGATGGATTCCCTTCTCCTGGTGTGGCTGTGCTAGTGTGGGCTTTTCTCATGCACCAAGTAGTTGCAGGTGGAGCCCTGCTTGGCAATTGCTTCCTTTTTCACTTGATTTGTCCTTCCTCCCCTAAATTAGTTGGGTTTTAATTGTTGAATTTTCCTCTAGCTGAGGCAGCAGCTGCACCAGACAGATGAGTCTCAAGAAGGACAAAGTATTGGCTCCTGTTCAGCTGGGCCAGACACAATGCAAGGTACTTCTGGCACCTTCCTCTGTGTTGCTGAGGCATAATCAATCTTGGAGTCTTTGAAAATATTTGCACAACGTTAAAATCTTGGGCTTTGGACTAAAGCTTTGTTTGGAAATACTCTTGAAAAGTTGGTCAAAATGCAAAGGAATAAAAAGTATGAAAAGACAGGTTGCACTGAGCTCGTCCTCTGATTGTTCATGCTTCAGAGTATTCTCTGCACTGGAAGCTACAGGCTCAAGTTGTTTAGAAAAAAACCCAGCCTGTCTTTGAAAAGGTCAGTGTGGGTAATCAGATTGATGAGCATGTGTTAGAAGGCTGGCTTTCTGGTTTCAGAGCACAGCTTTTACAGTGTGTGTGGCATTTTAAAGATGGTGCAGAACAGTTGACATCTCCGCTGTGTGTTAGAAAAACTGTTAAATTACATGATCAACTAACAAAAAAACTCCTTCCAAAAGTTAAATATAAGTTAATTTTATTTACTGAAGAGGCCTCCCTCTGCAAACTAATTCAGCTGTAATTTGGCCATTACAGCTGCATTAGCAGCTGTAATGGCCAAAGCCTTTGACTTACGAACCCCCAACATAAGAAGGACATGGACCAGTTGGAGAGGGTCCAGAGGAGGGCCACAAAGATGATAAAGGGGCTGGAGCACCTTTCCTACGAGGACAGGCTGAGAGAGTTGGGGCTGTTCAGCCTGGAGAAGAGGAGGCTCCGGGGAGACCTTCTAGCACTCTGCCAGTACCTCAAGGGGGCCTACAAGAAAGATGGGGAGAGGCTGTTCAGTAGGGCCTGTTGTGACAGGACAAGGGGTAATGGTTTCAAAATAGAGGGAGGGAGATTTAGATTGGATATTAGAAAAATGTTCTTTACTGTAAGAGTGGTGGAGCACTGGAACAGGTTGCCCAGGGAGGTGGTGGATGCCCCATCCCTGGAGACGTTCAAGGCCATGTTGGATGAGGCCCTGAGCAATCTGATCTAGTTGGGGGTGTCCCTGCTTCTTGCAGGGGGGTTGGACTAGATGAACTCTGGGAGTCCCTTACAACTCTAGCCATTCTATGATTCTATGACTTTAGCAGTGCCAGAGTTCAGAATGGAGCACAAAACCACTGCTCATCTTACCAAACAAAAATCCCCAAACAACATAGAACAAGTACTCCACAGCTGATTTCAGTAGAGCTGGCCAGATGGATTTTAGGTAAAGATATGTAGTTTTCTGTGCATTTGGCACCTTAAGTAACTGATAATTGTGATGGGGAGGTGGTTGAAGGTGATGTCTCTGGCATGCATTGCTTTTGATTTGCAGAGGAGTTTGAAGTAGGGATCACTGTTTTCTAAAATGCTTATGCTTTAGACTTAAGTGTATTATAATTTTTCTTGCTCTTCTGAATGTGACTTTGTTTTTCAAAATGGAGCAAGATACTAAATCCTGGTTTTTATAACAAAAGTTAGGTTGTAGTCTATAGATTTCCCGCTTTAGAAAATAATCGCATTTTAAACCAGTACTCAAGGGAAAACTAGGCTTGAATGGAAAACTAATGTGGATAATCAGTTATCCTTCCATCTGATGTGAAGCAGAAAATGGATTTGGTTTAGAAAAGCTGTAAACCTTTTAGAGTTGAAACCCAGACACATACAGTGGGAAGGTATTCTGCTCCATCAGTAAGTTCACGGATAAGACAATGAAATAGAGGTGTCTTGAGATGGAAGTGCTTCTCATCTATGGCACAGTCTAGCAGAGGTCTTCCTCCCATCATGATCAGGAGGCTGGAGCACGTGGGAATAGAGAGCTGGGCTTGTCCAGTTGTGGGAAGAGGAGGGTAAGGGAGATCGTACTGCTGTGTAGATTGACCTACTTGAAGGCAAAGAATGAACTAGTTGTTCCTTACAAATGAAATTGTTAGGAAATAATGCACAGCTTGGGTAAAGCAGGTAAGAAAGCCCTAGAGAGAAATTAGGAGGATCAATAGCTGAAGTAATGCTGTTGAGTTTTCTTCTCTCATGCACAACTAGTTCCTTTCCTCTGGTGCACAGAGCACTTTGCTCCTCAACTTCAAAGAGGACTTTGCCTGGAAGGTTGTGTCCCTCCTGCTGATGGGCAGTGCCCATACTAAGCAGAGGTGATTGCTGTGGCACTGTGGGGTCTCTCAGTCTCAGGGCTGAGAGCTGTGGTGCTTAGCCAGCATTTCATCTGTGCTCAAGCAGTGTGCAGCTCAGTCACCACCAGGTCCCTGTGTTCATCCCCTCTTCTTTTTGTGTTGGAGATAGTATTTTTACATTAAGATAAAAGAGATGAGATAAACTTAAATTAGTAAAAGAGTTATTAAAGACTGAGATATTACTGATCAGTTCTAATTGAATCACAGAATGTTGGGAGTTGAAAGGGACCTTGAAATATCATCCAGTCCAACCCCCTTGCCCGAGCAGGATCACCTAGATTAAGTCACACAGGAACGCATCCAGATTGGCCTTGAATTAACCTCAGGACCCAGGCATGTATAGTACTGGAAAGTTTTATTAGGTTTCTATAATTGCATTAAATGATACTCCCATGGCTAGTATTGAAGCAAATGAAACTGCCAAGCTGGGAGCATGACAATACTGACCTGGAGGAAGGGCTAGGGAAGCGTGGAGACCCTTTGCTGGTCTTCTAATGCTGTGTTTCACATCAGTCTCCTTAATTGTCAGGGGCTTAGTGCTGTTTCTGTTTAAGAGTGCCTTCTGCATCGTTTTGGCTCAGGACCAACAAAAACTAATCTTCAGGCTCTGGGAGCATTCATTGGAGGAGATAGCTGGGTGGGGAATCCCAGGAGTGTGGTTCCAGCTGAGATATCCATATTCCTCTTAAAGCTTTCTGGACAAGATGCAGGTTCCTGTGGTGTCATGGTTCAGAGGGGAAAGCTCCAGTGCAGTGCTGATAGCGGTGCGTAGCTTCCTTGCCAGGATCGGCACGTAGTCAGCACAGATCACTGTGTATTTCAAACCCTTCTGCTGCAGATCTGAGCTTTGCTAAAAGCCTTTCACACAAAAATTCAGAGGGCTTCTCTAAGGAGGGAGGCTCGGAGTAACAGCAGCCCAACATTGGAGGTGCCAAGTAACATTTACAACCCCTCTCCTCAGACACCTATTTGCCTACTGCCTTAGCTGATCCGCAGGCTATGCTATCGTTTCATACACAGTCACACAGGACAGCTCAGAGGACTTCCGACCTCTTCCGACCTTCCTTCCCTGACCCCCAGTTCCCTGTATTACAGAACAAACATATGTTTGTGGGGGTAAACTGGATGAGGGAATCTACCCAAATTAAAATTAGCCTGGCCTAGAAGCTAATTTCAACCTGGGACAGCTTTTCTGGCAAATGAGAACAAAGCAGCATGCCCAGTCAGGGATGGGCACAGAGCCCTCCTGCTTTTAGCAGCCTGCTGGCTTATGCCAGGGTGCAGAGGTCTTTCCCAAGGGCTTTCAGCAGGATTTAGGGCTCCAGATTTGAGAGGGCAGAGTTGATTTTGCTATTATCAAAATTTATATTTTATTAAAAAAAAAGTTATATCAAAGTGTGATACCTCTGAAACGATATCCAGAGTCAGTCCAGGAAACTTTAATGTTTGTGAACCAATATGTTTAAGTAAATTGAAATATTGCACTTTTGTTTTGATCTTTCTGATGTAAATTGTCTGCTTTTTGAAATGAGAGTATTTGTAAAATGGAAGCAACATTTTCAGGTCGAATGAGATGCTTCAACAAGTTCAGTGCTGTTTGGTTTGTTGGTTTTTTTTTTTTTTTTTCCTGGCAAAGGAGATTCATCGAAGCTCCTCCCTGCAGTTTTGTTCTCAATGAGCTGTTGACCTGGAGCTGGCCCTGAGCAGAGCCTGGTTGTTTTGGTGTTTCTCCACTGCTTTTTCAGTGTGCATCCATGTATCCTCTTGTTTTTAGTCATTGTTGTCTGTATGTGGAGTCTTGCTATGTGTTGTTGACCTGCAAGGCTGGAGGGTGACGTTTAATGCAGTGTAATTGCTCGTTAATATTTCTGTCCAAAGGCCTGGTCCAAGTGCTCCATGGTGGCCTGGGTGAAATCCTCTAGAGGAATGTGGCCTTTTGGGTGGCTGTATCCATGTGTGCCTTCAGGTCCTGTTGTTGCTGTGTGAGGAGGGATTGCCAATAGTGTTCACAGCGTTTGGGAGCAGAGACCCCCTAGGGCCTGTGGGGTTTGGAGGCTGTGCTAGGAAGCTGCTGTGAGCATAGGCCAGCTCCAGACCTGGCACTGTACAGGTGAAAACTAGATCCTAGTGTGAGATGGGGTTTTCATGCAGATGTAATTTGAGACCCTTAGCACAGGGTGTACAGTGGAAATGTGGACACTTTGAATGTGGATCTTCAGTGATTCTGTTGTCCCATACTGTGTTTAGATGTTTTTGTGTCCAGTGCTTTTAATAGTGTAAAACAAGCAGTGATAATGTGATGTTATCAAAATTTAGGGGAAAGTAATAAATTGATGTCCTTGAGTTTCACAGTGTCATTCCTTATGGGTAGTGTTTTATTTAAAAGTTGTGATTGTTTTGACATTAAGAAACATTATTTATTTTAATGGTGTTAAAGTCATAAGGTTTTGTAATTAATGTGCTTTTTCTTGTTTGGTTTAAGAGTCAGATTTACAGATCTGTCAACACAGAGCACCAACCTGCTGCACCAAAAAAATGGAAGAAAGTTACCAGGCAGCTGTTCGAAGGGAGAGGACTCAAAGTATCCAGGCACTGAACTTTGAACTGAAGTACATGATTGTTGGCCACATCACAGCTTTTCAAGGTAAGAACTTCTGAGGTACTGCAGTCCTATGAGTAGTTTATAAAGGTATCCGCTGAAGACAAAAAAAGGAAAAGCTCTTGCTTTGTTTTTTATTTCTCTTGCATTGCAAGCTATAGTCTCTGGCTCATGGTTTACTTCCCTGTTCTTTGATGGTCCTGCTTTTGGTAAAAGTGATGTCACTTAATCTTCACTGGTATTTTAAGCATCTGTCAAACTCTAATTAGGACTAAACTTAAGCTTAGACCTTGTTCTCAGGATCATTTAAAAAAGATTTGCATAGTTTTTTTCAAGGCACATTGAACTGTCATTTAGGTGCCCACTGTTTGTGCTTTTTTGATACTCCTTTGTGTTGCCCAACCACTTACAGGTGTAGAAAGTTAGATGAAAATACTTCTTTGTTGTTGATGATGTTCCTTGCTGAGGAAGAAGTGCTCTGACTGATCTGTCAAACAAGACCACAGTGCTCTCTGCCAGTTTCACTACATGGCAGGTCATGTGAAGCGTGATCTGTTTTCAAGAATTGAAGGAACCTGCACTGGAAGTCTGTTCTCATAACTCTTGCTGTTCTTTCTCAAAGCTACCTTGCCTGAACAGGTTGATGTAAGTCTATGTAGTTTCTTTGTACAGATGTTTATTGCGTTATTAAAGAGAGGAAAAGTGCTGTGTAGGATTGTGTGCCCATGCAGTGTTGAGCGCTGGAGTCTTTTCTCTAGAAGGACATTTAAGCATAGTCTGTGAACTTTAAATATATGAGGTGAGTGATTAAATCACTGAGTGACGAATCCAGCTTACTGACTTCTGTGGGCCTAATTATGTGTTTAATTTTAACTTGCTGCTTTGCTATGTTTAGTGTGAAGCGCCCTCATGGCATGGGTTTTGAAAAGAAGCCAGGAGTTATTAAAAAACAGTGTTGAGGTCTGGTGTGATTAAGCCTATTGTTGTGAGGCAGTTTTTCTCAAATAGTAGCTTTTTCGTTTAGTTTATTCCATTTGAGTGAAAATACTGTAGATAAAAGATGTGATTAACAGTTAATGAGTATATTATTTAAAATTGACACTAGGTAATGATGGAAGTCTGAAGGAGACTAGGAAGTGCAAGATAAAATTCATTTTCTTGCTTTGGTTGTTTATATCTTTCTGTTGTTCTTTACCAATCAGCAAGAAATGGCACTTCAGTTAATTATACAATTAATTTTTGAAATTTTTTTATATTCCCTATGATTAAAAAATGTGGAGGGCCCTTCAGAGGAGGACCACAGTAAAAGGGTGACTGCTGGCATTGTTCAATGCTAGTAAGTTATTCAAGCAATCTTTCAGTATCATGATTGAATAAAGATAAGGTCAGACTAGATTAACCTACTAGCCCCTTTAGGTCAAGCCAGCGACTTTATTGTCCATTGCTGATGAAGCCTTTTGATGGAATGAAAGAAGCAGTTAGACATTTCACACAGTTTAAATTTACAAGCGTTTTCTGGAAGTGGGTAAATAGGTTGCTTGTAACTTGTTATGGCTGGCCTTCTGTCCACATTAGGTGGGAACACTTGAAAAATGTAACTTTCCTCTTTTGCACTGGGAGCTGCTTTTGTTCTTGGGCTTTGTCCCAGGTGCCAGTGAAAAGCCTCTCTATCTTGTTATGTATAAACATTCTGTTGCTAAGAGTAGTACTGTGTGAGGCGTTAGCTGAGAGGGAAGATCTTTGCATTGAATTAACTCCATCCTTTTGGTTTGTTGCTATTTTGAATGATAAAGTGTGAGTGTGCCAAAAGCATGTTTAAAGTCTTGAGGAAAGGCATATCCTTGTTTTAGAGACTTTCAGGTCTCATATTTCTTGCATCAGTGAAAACTGGCTCAGACTTGCAAAAAATAGCAATTTATTAATTTGTATGTGGTGTTTACTTGTGCAATTTTCATGCATAATTTACTTTCTCTTATGTATACACTTTTTTAGTATGGTTAGTGTAGTCAAAGCAAAGCAGTAGTTAGCCTTGCTGTCTCCTGCTGAGGAAAAGAAATTTAAACTGCTTTTTATGTACTTGTCAGACAGTGCTGTTAATGTTATACTGTTATACTGATGAAACAATTTTCAAGATTAATATGGTAAGAGAAATGGATTTTCAAGAGTCCATCCATGAGAACAAAGTGTTGGGAATTAAATTTTAGTGGGAAAACAGAAACTTCTTCGGAGGGAAGAGACAGAGTGGTTATTTTAAGTTCTCATCTCCTTGTTTCCTTTCATGAAAGTCAAAAGACACTTAGTTCTGAGGACCTGCAATTGAATACCATGAGTTTTAATAAGAAAGAGCTTTCTCATGTGAGTAGGAGTTTTCTTACAAGTTCAGTATTCCTTTTGTACTGCCTGGGTACTGCAGTAGACTCTAGATGTTTTGGACTCAAAGAGATTTTTTTTCCTCTTGAAATTGAAAATGTTATTTAAGTAGTTTTGCCCACAGCTGAAATAAGACAATTATCACAGGTGCTGGATTTACTTGTGCAAAATAATTAGTCTGTAAGACTTTTTAAAACATACCACAGCTGTGGGCAGGCTTGTTATATTTGGGCTGATGCCCAATCCGTACATATGGACAGCCTTAGCACTATGGTTCAATCCTGCTATTTTTCCCTCTTCAAAGTTTTTAATATTAGCAACACAGTCCTTGCTCAAACACTTAATAAATCAAGCTTCTGCATGGATTTTTTTTCCCTTGAACTTCTGTCTCTAATACTGTTGCTGTTACCCCCGATTTGAGTATGAAGCTGCCTGTTGGCATCATCTGCAGGCTGTAAAATGCTCTTGCCATTAGTACCAGGGCAGGAGGAAGGGAGAGAGGCAGGAATGAAAGGGGCAGCTGGCTGCCTGGGAAGCTTGTCATCAGAATTGCCTCCTGAAAAATCATACATTGGCACAAAATCTTTTTGGTGTTTGGCATGTCGAATGTAGCCAGGCCCTTTGGGAGGGTTTAATGGCAAACTGCTAGATTCACTTTCTCTTGATGTTCTGGTCCATGCTGTATCTTAAAAGTCATAACCATGATAGCAGTCACTCTACAGACCTATTATTAATGACTCCGTGCTCCAAAGGGAGTCAAAGGCAGTGTGGAGTAAGTCCTAAACTGTAACAGGAGCAGTATAAGAGACTAGGGTGTGCCTGTTGTAATGATCCCAGTACCTCTGGCTCTTCACAGGTGGCTTTTTTCTTTGAATGTGTTTTGGCACGGGTTGCTGTGGCCCATCTAAAGATGTAGCAGCCTGAAATGCTCAGCAGAGCTATTTAGATGAATGATCAAACAGGATGCTTTAGTTTTGTAGCTTGCTTTCCTCTTTGATAACCCAAAGATTCTCCTTTGAACTTGCCCTTTTCTTCATTCCAATCTTTTTTAGGCTTGCATGTAAACAAATGTATTGTTTTAGCTTACATTGATGCCTCCTCTGTGGTGATACTACGTGTTCCTGGGCACAGTCATCTTTGTGTTACCACCCACCACCACCTCTCATCCAATTCCCTCATTCTGTCCATGCACTCCTCAGGGACACATCCAAGCAGCTTAACTGATTCATTGTTAGTGGATTAAAAGTGGTGTGGGTGTGCAGGCTGAAAGTTGCTGTCAGAAGAGGTATCAATAGTCTGACAGGAAAGCTTTGTTGTGGGCAGACAGCAGTGAGAAACCTGGCCTCCCTTTTCTGTGTCCTTTGTGGAGTGCTAGCAGGTGCTGTGTAAGGACCTGCAGAAAGCTTGGCTCTGCTCCTGTCATCTTATGCTGAGGCTAATTTGAGGTAATGAGAATCCAAACACGGGTAATTTATTTGTTCTGCTGATGGTCTCTGCAGAGAACTGGAACTCTGAACCCGACCTCATGTGCTAGTCACTAAATTATCAGGTATCAGATACAGTGATAAGCTGAGTTTGCACTCAGCAGTTGAGGAAAAAATTACCATTTGCTGCATTATTTGGTTTTGCAGTAGGCAGTAGGAATTGTTTGCTCACAACCTCTGAAGTGAAAACTCTTTCATGAATGAAAACATGTTGCTCATCAAGCAATAATTTTTGTGGTGTTTCTCTGAAATAGCATTCATTTGGCCTTGGGGTGTGTGTGTGTGTGTCAACTGGTGGGGCCAGGAGTTCTCATATTTTCCCAGCTATAGGAGAGTGGATTAGCTTTGCAGCACTGTTCCTCTCACTCCTAACTCTAGGGGTTTGGCAAAGCTGTGCTTATGTTCTGCTTCACATAAAATGGGGAGATGCTGGTTGGGAAAGCTCCTTATTGCTGTTTCTAGTAGTAGAGGTTATGGTGAATTTGTTGTGCATGCATGTTCTTTTGCTCTGTTGTCCTCTGATCCCAGCAGGCACCTGAGAAGGACACGAATGACATGAGGTGAAGGGAGAACGCTGTCATAGCAGGGATGGAGCCCAGGACTCCTGGTTGTCTGTAAAATGCCTGTAAGCTAATGTCCAGTTTATCCAAAAAGTCTTTAAGCACAAAGTTTTGGATCTGGCATTATCCCTGTTGAATGGGAAGTCTTGAGTAGTTTCTGTGGGTCTTGGGATGGATACCATTAGTGGGTCCAATAATCAACTCACCTCAACATTCCCAGAAATAAGTAATACAGTACTCTGGCACTCGGAACTATATGGAGTCAAAAACATTACCCATTTTAATTTGGCTGAGTCTGTGTTGCTGATACTTATTTTTACTGAACATAGCTTGAAATAGGGATGGCTGGTTAATGGTGTTGAAGTGCAATAAAATTTACAAAACAAAAAAGACTTGGCTGGAGAATCGTATTCTGGTTTATAGTTAATTACTATATGAAGGGTAGTCACAGAATGCTGGAGATGGATGCAGTCCAAAATCAATGAGCTATTTAAAAAAAAAAGCCAACCATCACCAATAGAAACCTGCCAACCATCACCAACAATGCCTCTGGCTTCCTTCATTTACTGCTGGATTATAGAAATGCAGAAGCATTGTTTTTTAAATAGCTTTTTTTGTAATCCCGTAGTACTTGGTCTTTTATTCAGGCAAATTGTTACCCACCCCTTTCCACTTGTATAACCCTGCTAAGTAGAGTTTTGTACTCTGCTGACCTTTGAGCTGAAAGCTGGCTGAGATGTATAATTTGGTTTTGGCTCAATGCAAAAAATGACTCCCTACAGAGAGAGAGAGTTCAGGGTGAAAGGCTTGGTTAGAGTATTTCTGCCCACCTCCTGTATATACTATTCATTCTTATTCCAGTGCACCAGCCGATCTGTGTTTTCTAGCTGGAGTGAAAGCCTGGTTTATGTCTGCAGCCCAAGGGAGGCTGGTGCCATCTCAATGGATGAAATGTCAGCAACTGCCATGTATTTCCCCGTGCTGCACATAGATACCATCACACTAGGCAGGGCTGCAGGGCACAGGCTTGTCCAGTGGCCAGTGAATGAACAGGGACATAGATCAGAAATACAAATGCACTTCCCTTTTTACCCTGCTGTTCCCTGGAGAATGACAATTCAAGAGCTTCCAAAATTTAGGCTGAGATATACCCAATGGCCATTGGTGAAATTATCTGTCGTTGACCCCACTGTCCATTAAGTTTTCTTTCACCAGGCTATTTTTTGGCTACCACAAAAAATGGTGATGTTGACCATGTGCTGACCACAATTTAGTTATCCATCAGGCTGTTTGCTTTAAACATGCTGCCTGCCAATTCTATTGTGTGCCTTGTTTCTTAAGTTTTATTGTTTAAAAGTATAGTTACTGCTGGTATAACTATTTATCTTCTATATGCCACTCATGGTTTTAGAGCCCAAGGCTTTGCTGAGACTTCAGCTTTGAAGGTGGAGTGAAGGAGGGAGTGGTAAATTCTTCCTTGTAATATTCATTTTCTCTAGAAAATAGAACAATAGCAGTTTGCAGTGTGATATTCCCTAATGATCTCACCTATCTTCTGAATGTGCAAAATGAAAAGAAAAACTTGGAGATGTGCCAGGGGCTGAGAGTAAATGTTTACATTACATTGTGAATGGGGATTATTGAAGTCACTATGCAGTTTGTTTGTTCAATCTCTAAACGTTTTGAATGTGTGAGGTGTTCTTTTTTGGCTGAGACCCTTTGGACTAATACATTTTCAGAAGTTGTGTGTACACTTTTGTCAAGATCTTAGATTCAGATGGATATTTTCATGCTGTAGGTTACAAGAGAATGAAAGCATTTCTTGCCTGGTGACTTGTATTGTTCCATATTAAACAGAAATTGGAGTCAGAGTGATCTACTATCTATGAATAATTTAAGGAATGGGATTTCTACATACATATAAATGGAAATTGCATTTGGAAAAGACAAACCCTTCACCTTTGTTTTTCTGCAGTGCTTATTAAAGGCAAAATAGGTAAGTAGAGGTTCAGTCCAGCCTCTCATGTCCTCAGAGATTCTCCATGCCTCTTGGTTTTTCCTGTGCAGTCTCATCTCCTGCAGCATAGACTATGAAAATTAAGTATGTGATGTTTTTCACCGTTTTCTCAAGGTAATCTGAATCTTGCTGAAAAGAGCATTTCCCTAGTCAAACTTGTGATCACATTGTTTCCTTGACAGTGTTGCCCTCCCACATCTAAAATACACCTTTCACATTGTATTTTGCAGTGTGGCCCATGCTGCTGCTCACTTGTGATTGATGATCTAAGTGTTAGTTACTGTCACAGACTGTAATGGCCACCTCTTTCTTCACTCAACATAAAAATCTCAGATGGTACCTTTTTGGTTTTTCCTACACTGTCTTTCATGTTATAGAAGTGTGTGCTGTTAAGATCCTCTGTGCTTTCCTATAAAAGCTGTTCTTAAAACTCCCTATATGCTCTTGATAAGCAGAATACTTGTGGAAGGTCAACCCAAAATACCCTGCATCCACTGCCCATTACTTTCTCAAGTTTGTTGTGCTCTTGCCCCTTTTTACCCTTCCTCCCCAGTGTGTAACCATCAGCTGTCCTTTGTCTTTTATTGGCAGCTCTGAGACAAGAACTGTGCTTTAGCCTTGGTCTTTACAGTACCTGTGATCCTGGTGCTGTATTAGCATTCCTGACTGCTGAAGTAATGAAAATAACTCTTGAACTTGGTAATTTTTGTGTTTGATTGTATTAATGTATCTGCCCTGTTGAGCCTTGTCATTTGGGCAACTTGTTAGGAAGAAGAAATTATTAGTCTTTAAAAGAACACAGGAAAAATCAAAAGGATGAATAGTGGAGAAAATAAGTCTTTCAACAGAAAATTTTGAGGATTTTATGGTTTTAAAATAGCAAATTCAAGTGGGAAATTCTGTGAAAACCTAGGAATAACACTTTATTCTAGCCATGGAATGTAAATAATTCTTGCAAAACATATCTGGTAACAAAGATTGTGTCCAGAGAAGTCTGTAAAGGGCAGCTAAATCTAGTGGCTACATTGTAAATGGTGGATTTCCCTTAAACATAGGAAAAACTTATATTAAGCCTGTCTTACTACACTGAAATGGCTTTCTATCTATTGGCCATTGCCGGTGATGCTGTGGAGTACTGGGAGTAGTTCACAGTTAGAAGAGTTCCTGCATGTTGTGGGCAGGTTTGACTTGTGAAATAGCATGCAGTTGTTTCTCAAGAATGCAATGTGCACAACGATGCTTGTGGAGAACAGGATAATGTTAGTCCTGCCAGAGGCTTGTATTGGCAATCAGTATTAGTATCAGGGGGGTTGACAGGTTTACTAGAATTATGGCTCTTTGCTAAGGAAAAGTGTTACGTTGTTTAGATATCATCGCGCTTCTTAAAGTGATTAAATGCAGATTTTACAGATTTGTTTGTCCCAAGGCTTTGAAAGGATGTTATCATTTCACATGAAGTGAAATTATACATTAAATACATTTAAAAGGAAATAGCAAATTATCTGGGTAAGACACCATCCATTCAGCTTTTTAATCATCATGTAAACTTTCTTCCTGAGCTTGTCTGGCTTTGGCTGCCATATGATACCTGGAATGTAAGTGATTTGGGGCAGGGACAGTCTCTTAATTATCTATTTATAACTGTTGTTCATGCAGTGTGGGCAGGGCATATTGGTGTTAGGACAAAAAATCTAATGCACACATGTATCATGTGTTGGGTCATCTTTTATCTATGTGCATATCTCACCTGTCATCACAATTACATTTTTCTTGCTCTTTGTGGTTTTCGGTACCTTGTCAAGCTGTTGACTATATTTTCACAGTCAAAGCATGGTGGAGTGTAGCTGAATAAACCAATGATAAAGTAATCTAGATAAAAAGAAAACAGAGAAAGTGTTCATTCTTTAAAAACAATTAAGAAAAACCTGAAAAAACAAAGTGAACATATGAATCAAAGGGCTTGACTACTTGGAGAGGTTTAACATAGTTGCTGTCACGAGGGTAATGTTTTGTGGTGGTGTTTCTGGAATCTCATTTAGTGGTCTCCTTCTGGAGTTATGCACTATATTCCCAACTGTGGGGTGAAGTTTCAGTGGTTGCCTTACAGTGGACTAGTAACACCGAAACTGCTGAGCAAGTCAATAAAAATCAGAGGGAAAAAAATGTTGAAGATGGTGAACTAAATGCAAAAGGAGTGATTTATTGCAAACCCTTACTTTGTTCTAACTCTTGCATTTTGGGCCCCAAAGACAGAAACGTTTGAACAGGCCTGACATGGTTAAGAGTGGGTATCTCAAGGCAGGTATGCTCAGGACAAAGCAATCAAAGCAAGCCTCAGCTCCATGAACAGTAATGGTAATGGGGCATTCCAGTTTGCCGTGTCCTCTCCTCTGCCAACTGTAGATTCTCAAGGCAGGGAAGGAACTTAGAAAATAAAACTGTTTGGTTTGGTGTTTGGTTTCTTTTTGTGGGTTTTTCTCTTTTTTTTTTTTTTTCTTTCCAGATTACCTGGTATTAGGAATGCATTTTCATTTTTCTCTTACCTTAACTTTAGGAAGTAGAAGTGGAGTGTCTTACGTTCTGGGTTTTTTTTTTTTGTTTTTTTTTAAGATCAGAAAAATCACTTCACTGTTTCTGTTATGTAGGTGTATTTTTTCTTACTTTGAGCAGTTTGTATATATGCCTTTTAGTACTGCTGTGTAATGTCATTATTGATCTAAACTGGTGGATGTGGATAGATGTAAGAGAGGATTTAAAAAAATATTTTTCTTCCATTTGCTTGTCAGAATTTTGTTACTTGAAAGCCAAAGCTTCCCAGGCTGCCCACCAGTTGTGGGCATTGTGTTTGGAGTGGATTTGAGGGTCCTTTAGTTGAAAAAGCGTACTTGATTTTAAGTGAGTTAATTCACGTGAGCATTTACCTTCAGACAAAATATTTTCAAAACTTCTTAGAACTGTAGCAAACTTTGGAAGCAAGAAAAGGAAAACTGCTTGTATGCTTGTCTTGTAATTGTATGCCTGTGTGCTTCAGCCACTCACAGCACGACTGGACAAACAGATCAGTCATTTTTCACCTCTTTGTTACTGCAATTTCCCCCTTTCTCCTTTTGCCTTGGGTGTGTCTTTTGAAAAGCAGAGGAGGAAGAGTGCATGTGCAGGTCGGGGGATGCCTCTCTGAATGTTGGCCCTATGTTTACCTGCTGCTCTACCACTGTTTTAGGATCACTGATTTGCAGTTGGATGGTTTATTGTCAGAATGGCTGAGCCACTTCCTCCCTGTGGTGTGTCTATCAAAGCTGCTTGGAAGGAGAGCTTTGGCCAGTCCTGTGTATGCCAGTGTGGCACGAGAGGCTGAAATTTGTAAGATGAAACTAAGCTGCCATGCTATAACTGTGCTATCTGGTCAAATCCATGGTATGGGAACATGATTCCCACTAAACTTCAGTCTGACCATAGCAGAAATGGCTTTTCATCATCTGTCGACAAAAATATCTGTGAAGGGATATGTCCAGTACATCAGATCTGAAGCTAGTATGGATTGCTTGTGCTGTGCTGCCTTCACGGCGATCTGCTTGGGCTGCGTTTCTACACGTCTGGCCATGCAGCTGGTGCGTAAGCATTCTGGAAGTGCAGCTTCTGGATTGTCTTTTGGTTGCTATTTTGTTGGGAGTTGGGGTTTATTAAATGACGTTCTATGTCTGTAATTATCACCATCCTTTGAAGAAAGCTTCAGGAATTTCCTCTAAACTGTGATGTTTTAAATTTAGGAAGACTTGTGAGGTTATAAATATAATCAGCTGTGGGCTGCCTGTCCGTTTTACCGGGGAAATGATTAGCTAGTGCTGCTACCTATCAGCTTCCCACTGACTCTGCCTGTGCTTCAGATGTTGCATGGAGCTCTTGCTTTTGGTGTGGGTCTAAAGGCCTTACTGACTTTTCTGTAAGGTAGCCTCTGTCCCAGCACCGCCCTTCCTATTTGAAAGGAGGCATTTTTCTGCCTGCTTTTCATATGGAATTTATTATCTAAATGGATGACAGAGTTGTTGCTGTAACCGTGGTCACTGCTTGCTGGCATTTCTTGTTCATCCTGGAACCCAATGCAGGTATGTTGAAAATGTGTGTAAACATGTTTCTAACATTTATTTGTTACTCCTTCTGTAATTAACATTGATCTGCCAGTCAGTGTGGAGATGGGGCTGTATAATTGTGTTGTGGCAGAGCAGGCAGGGTTTAAGGCGAATTAGAGCTTGGCTGAGTAAGAGGAGCCTGCAGGTTGGAGTAGGGTGTGAGCTCCAGCCGCTGAACTCCTCGTTGGTATGCTTGCATCTAGGATGAGAATGCCTTGTGTTGAATTACCAGCAGGTGACAGTTGTGAATGAGGTACTTGGGTGTACCCTGAGTTACACCACTGCATCACATTTCACATTGTTTCCATGGGTTTTGGACAAGCAGATGAACAGTTGCCTTTGGTCACCAGAAATTTAGGATATCCACACACTTAATGCCAAGTCCTATTTGTACATTATTGCTTAAGGAATTTATGGGTCATGACTTTCCCACATCCCCCCAAATCTTTTCCCTTGGTCTTGTAGTCCTGTTCACAGCTACTTAAGGATAGTTCGTGTCGAGTTTTAGGGACCCAGCAGGCTTGTCCTGCTGAGGATATCTACATCTGCTCTGAATCTCTGGGAGGGGAAAGGTTTGGGAGATTGGCTCTCCTCTCTTTCCTGTATGAAGGCTTTGATGTTTGATGTACCATGCTAAAGTTAGGATTCCGGCAGATGTTTATGCCTGGATTGGAAACGCTGGTACAGTCTGTGGTGGTTTCTTTAACAGATGGCCCTTTCTGCAGTTTTTGCATGACTATTTTGCTACTATGTAGCTTGTTCTGCTTGGTGCTGTCAGTTTCTCAGGGAGCTCCCTTTTACTGCTTTCGGATTGCTGTGGAAAGAGGAACATTTGTAGGAGATGGGGTAATTTCTTTACCCTTTCTATTAATTCTTTTGTTTAACCTTTGTAATACTAACTCTAACCAGAAGGCTATGGACAGGAATAGTGGCTTTCCATAAAAACAAATAGTATCTACTCTCAGCATTGCAGAGATGTCCATGCAGAAACATGGAACTTGGAGATAGATGTCCCTTTCTCTCCCTTTCAGCAGTTTTCTGAGAAGACCTCTCCTTGACTTCTGTCTAGTATAAATGTCCCTTTCTCCCCCTTTCAGCGGTGTTCTGAGAAGACCTCTCCTTGACTTCTGTCTAGTATCTGCATTATCCATACATGAATGGTCATGGAACATTTAAGGCCCTGTGCCCTCCTGGCACCGCACTTAGGAGTTGCAGCTCCAGACTACTTGTTCCATTTCTCAGCGACCAGACTTAGCTTGCCCTTGCCCAGCTGCAGACCTCTGTTTGGCTCTGGATCCGTCAAGCAGTTTTCATACAGCTGGAGAGGTAGTAACAGTGGGTGGATAAATAGCACTCTGAGAAATACAGCTGACCAAAGCCAGGTATCTAAGCTAGAACTTCCTCCTACACACATTTAATCAGTTCCTCATGTATCAATCTTTTTTTCTCCTAGCAGTTTTGGCCCAGGTTGGGGTGTGAATGCCGTAACAGAAAATATGGTCTAACATCTATGGAAAACCTCCCTTATATTTCTACCCTCACAGAATCCTTTAAGGAAACATTTTGGCTCGTGGCAGAGAGCTGCTTTTTTCCTTCTCCATGGACTAAATGAAAAGCTACAAATTGGAGCTGCCCCCAGTGCCTGACTCATCAGGTGCAAGATCCAGATGCTTCTAACCAATGAAGAGCTCGTGTCTGTTAGCTAGGAGGGAAACATGTACCTTTGAGCTAGTAGGGTACTGAAATGCAGGTTATTCTTGATAACCAGAGGGGACTGTGTTTGTTCATGGTCAGCTGGGGTGAGAGAGAGTCTCGGTAGCTTCAATGGTGCTGTGTGTATTGAAGGGTCTAAGCCATTACAATAGTACTAGTTTCAGTGTGAGACTTTGTAAGAGCAAAGAAAGGTTTCTTGCTGAAATGTGCCTCAGATTTCAGAGCTTGTAGGAGTATATCTTCTTGCACGATGAAGAGGCTATTTGGATTCAGCAGAATTATCTCCTCTCCAGTAGCACGTTGCATCCTTCCGTATTCTCTAAACTTAGCAGAAAAGGAGTGTGTGACAGACTGCTGCAAACATAAAATACAAACATACTGTAATACTGCAGACAAAATATAATGCCCCTCAGAGTTGGCAGTAGTTGTAAATGTACAAATACAAAAAACATGCAGTGGTTTTAATTTTAATTCTTTAAAGCTTATGCTCCAGAGATTAATTCCTTTGACTGTAATCATCTATAAAACAATGGTCATAAAATGTAAACATCCCCTAATTTATTGCCCACAAAAGTTAAGTTTCAGGGGCACTAGCAAATGAATGTGAAATTAAAGGAATAACGGACACAGGAGCGTGAAATCTTTTAACCTAGACAGCTTTGCTATTGATTTTTTAATAATTAGGAATGGTTCAATTCATTTCACTGTAAAAAATAAATAATTTTTTTTTTGTAAATAAAAGCAAAATGCATCTTTCAGTGAGCATCAGCACAATTTAGAAATTTGGAAAATAACTTCATCAACTGGCTTAAGTTTAACTGATGTATTAATTTTTGTGAAGGTGGCCCCGTGTACTTAAGTTATATAAGAATGAAATAGCATCCATCTCTCTCTGGCCCTGTAAAGAAGGCAGTGCCTTCAGGTGTGAGATTCAGGTGGTGCTGCAGATGTTCAGGATGCTTTTTTCAGTGCTGGCAGCACCCTGCTTTCACTGCAATGATTTTACATAGATGCAGAATCATCGACATACACCTTTGTGTATAGAGTGCTCTCTAGCTGTGTTCTCTGCCCCAGAATGCATCTAGGGCTCTTCCAGAGATATCTCTGACCCTACCACCGCTATCTGGTTCCTGCTTTTTTTTTCAGTGGTGACAGCTGTAGAGTTGGCTTCTGCTTCCTAAAAATTATACTTGCAATGAACTGCCACCATGTTTGCAAGAAATTACAGTTCAGAGCTTGCTGAATTCTGACAATGTACAAAAGCTGATGAAGGCTTCAAATATAGAATCATAGAATATACCAAATTGGAAGGGACCTATAAGGATCATTAAGTCCATAGTCTTGCTGCTAATGAAATAATTCTTAGAGTTGACCCATCATAAGCAGCCTGACAGGCATGTTCTTCATTTGATCCAGCTTTCTGTATTGCTTCATACCTCCTGGAGCAAAGGGCAGACCCAAGGCAAGGAAAAAGTCAGAGGAGAAAACAACATTATGTGGTAATTCAGTTTGGAATAATTGGAGTTGATCTGTGCACTGGAAATAAAATAAATTTTAATGATTCAGAGTTCTTGCTTGAGAAGATCCTACTGCTGCCATTGCCATCCTTGGGTTCCTGTATGGATTATGTTTTTATAAGATGATAGTTTTCACCCATGCAGCCTCCACTGCTGAGTATTAAACCCATGGAATAGTGGCAGCAGGTATTATTAGGTTCATATATTACCAGTGCAGGACAAAGTGGCTCTTACCAAGATGACTATTTTTCTTCACCTGAAATCATGGAATGAGAAATGGTCTTCTCTGGTTTAAATTTATTTTATGTAGTCTTTATAAAACTGAATAAAGCATTCACCTTGGCTTTGGTCTAAAAGCAGTTAAAAACCTTGGTAATCTTTCCACTGATTTAAGTGAGCTTGGACCCTGACTCCAAGGATAGAATGAAGTTTTAAAATTGCAATGCCAAAGAAAAGGGGAGGCAATTCTTTCCCAGGTGTAGGTTGCTTTCTTGGGATGAGCTGTGGAATACGTTGCTAAGTGGCAGGTGAGTGAACTGCAGTTGGTATGAGCCTCCTCATGGCAACCTGCAGTGCAGCCCACAAAAATGGGTCCTTCTGAGAAGGATCATTCATCTGCTCCTACTGGTGGGTGGTAGCAAGCCAGAAAGTCCCAAAACAACATATGAGAGTTCAGTACTTAATTTTTGTAATATATACATATATAGAGAGGCAGGCATGTGCTCTCTTTCATTTGGCTTAAACAATACAATTTATGGAGGCTGAGTCCTGCAGAGCTAAATGTGTAAGGAACCAAAATCCTGTGCAGTCAAATTCTGAAGACAAAATATTTGTATGACACTTTAATTACTTTAATTGACTTTAATGACACTTTAATGTTAGAACTGACATGCTAAATATAGCTGCTAAAATAGTTACTGCACCCCCACCCCATCCACCTAGCCACCCCTAGTTTCCAAGACTGAGGTGATTGAACACACCTCCCTTACTGCTTCTGTGTTTGATAGAGAAGTTGGAAAAGTCATGAATAGGAGCAATGCTTTGGTACCCAAATGCACAGAGTAAATCCTGCAAGTGGGATGTGAGGAGGCGAGGTGCTTTAATCAAAACACTCTCTATTTACTTCCCAACTATATTGGGGTGCCTAGTGAGACAGAGTCCTTCAGAGTTGCGTGTCTGCAGAGGGACTTTTGTCTCCAAAAGATTACTTTGTCCCTCCTACTGTGTTAATTTGTCTAGTAACAGATGCCAACCTTCCCTATTAACTTCTTGTTTTCCAGTATCCTCAGCCTGCCATCCTTACAGCAAAGCTGTTTACTGTTCAATACCAGATTTATTTTGAGACATTTGTGGCTGTTACACAGTAACGTACCTGACCTCAAACTAATTCAGCGGAGCATGTGAGCCCTGGCACACTTGCTCTCTGAAGTCCTAAACATTGCACAAATAGCCTGAGAATTTAAGACAGAAGCAGAATTGAACTGTTTGCAATCTGACTTGCTGATGGGGTGCTGTGTCTTTGGATGTTGAGGTTCAGTCATCTCTTTCTTGCAGTCCTTAACTGATGCCACATGCGTGTGGCATTTGATAACACAGACCTGCCATTTTTTTCCAAGTGTGCTATTAACTTCAGAGTGGAGATTTTTAATGAGTTGGGTACTTGATGAGCTTGGAGAATAGGAAATGTAATTGCAGTGTTTAAAAGCAGAATGTTTTAATTTTTTTGATTTTGCAATATCAACTTTTTCTAATTAGATATGCAGTTTCTAATATTTTTTTTTTTTTAGTATTCACAAAGCTTCCTTCCCCCCTTTTTTCCTGAGTATATTTGGTATGTTTGAGATGGTTTTGCAAACAAAACAATGGTTTTGCTATTGTAAAAAGGAATACTGAAGAACTGAAGGACAAATAAGACATGTAGAAAAAAACTAAATGAAATACCTACACATCTACCCACTGTGTGCTTAGAAATAATGGTTTGATGAATAGAAAGATAAAATAAGCCCAAGGATGGCACAGCTTCAAGGGAAATGCAAAGAACTAATGAAGGTTTCTAAAACTTCTTCGTTATCTCTCTCAATCTGGAAACTGATTCTCCTCATAGCTACTTTAAGATGGAGTAACTTGAGTGAAGGCTTTCAAGTTACACTAGGTAAAACTGGTGTAAATTACTGCAGCATGAGACCCACAGTGATTTATCTTGTGATGGCAGAGACAAATCTTATCTGAAGTTTCCTGGTTCTGCAGAGGATGAAACGTTCATTTTCTTGTCATCACTCAAGGCAATAGATAGTTTTATCTAATTCTATAATCTGTCTGAACAGACTGGTTTTGAGGCTATAAACATTATTTAAAGATGTGCTTTTCTGTATTTCTGAAGCTATCATCAAGGTCTTTTCCTCATGCAGGCATCTTTTCTGTAGGCCTGCTTTTGATGTTGCTTTGAGTGATGAGTTTTGTAGCAATTTTTAGTGACCTGTTATTTCAAGATCAATAAAACCAAAATACTGAAAGCAAAAGGCAGGCTTTTACAACCTCCCCCTCGCCCCCCTACTTCCAGCCCACCACACACTCGCAAGCACATCTGTTGGGACTGTTGTCCTATCAAGTGCCACCAGAACATGTGGCACAATGTGAGGCCCTATTTAAGCAGGGATCAAAATGGAGCTGTCCTGACCTTAGCATGTTGCTTAAAATCTGTATAGTGAGATTACAGGCCCTGAAAGATAGGAAATGTAGACATGAATATACCCATTTGCACTGCTTAAAATTTAATTAAAAAATGCATATCATCAATACCCTAAAATTCTGAAGACCTGGAGTAGGCTTGGGTGGATAAGGTTGCCTCATAAGCAAAGGATGAGGAAAGCTGTCCCCTCTGTGTTGTGTATCCAGGCTCTTTATCTGTGTGGAATTTTGGGGAGCCGCCATTCATCTGCATTCATGCCAGGAAGAGACTGGAAGCAGAATGAATTGTCCTTTAATATCCTACTGTGAAAGAAAGGAATGGATGCAAAGTTGTAATTTTCTGAGTTAATAGGCTAGGGAACTCCAGACAAAAATTTAGCTGTGCAGCTGTGTTTCAAACTCAACAAAACGGGGTGTTAAGGGTACAAAAGTGGAAAGCACTACCTGACTGTAGCAGTCTATCACGTTGCTTGCCATGTTCTGCCTGCACTACATCCTTCCCACAGCTCTACTCTGCCTTCAGTAGAGAGCAAGGTACCATGAAAGTCCTCCCTGTGTGAAAATGCTGCAGGAGCACTCTGGCTTGAAGCCGCTTTCAGAAACATTGGCTTAATTGTAACTTTTGCCTGGATAGAAGTATCAAATTGTTGAATTCTTCATGCAGCATCACCAACATGGTAAGAGTTCCTTCTTGCCTAGACAAAGGCCACTGCATAATACCAAAACAAGTTAACTTCATGAAGACAGTACTCTTGGTGGAGGTGCTGTCTCCACTCACAATACCACAGATAGTCGCAGAAGACTATCCAGACTAGCTTTTCCAGAGTGTTAAAACAACATTCCTTACTAGGAGGCAGCTGCAAAGTTGCAGCTACTGAGTGTTGACTCCTAATTGTAAAGCCCTTTTCTTTTTTTAGTGAATATTCCAGTGTTTTTGTGCAGCGGAACTGGCAATTTAAGCCCAGATGTGATCCTAACACAATGCAGTGTCATGCTACAATGTCATGCTTTGTTTAGTGCTGTCACATGCTAATATGATGCTTGAGTGAAAGGGTGCTAGTCTACCACCTTAAGATGGCCATTGTCTAATGTATAACACGTATAAGGAATAAAATACTGAATATTTTCTTGTTCTGCCAACAAAGTTTCTTGAAGCATAAGAACGACTCATTCTCACCTGCCTTCCACATCCAGTCATGGTGACTCCCTGACTTCACAGGCCAGATTTAGCCCAAAATTCACGTGCTTTAAAGATGGACCCCCTGCTTAGGTCCTTTGTTGATTTGGGACCAAAATACTCAATGTTCTGCGGATCAACCATTTTGATTATGTACAAATTTTAGTGGTTTGTCAGGAAATGAGTTTCAACAGCCTGAGGGCTCTTGAGCAAAGTAACTCAAGTCTATTTACGTGCTAACCTTTGAATTTCTCAGTTTCACATGCTTGATAATTTGTTTGAATAAAGATTTGGATATAAAAATGGAATTAAACCTTTATGATGACCTTTAGAGTAATTTGGACGCATTCTCATTTTGGCTTGCTATATAAAACCTCTGCAGTTACTGATCCATGATGTGGGTAATGAAACCTTATCTGAAACTGTTTTAATATTTGTGTTGAGCTCTAAGTATGAAGAGGCTCTTTTCTTAGTATTTGGATGTTATTTGTTTTGTTTTCAACATAATTTACAAGGGCGAAGAGCTGTTCATTCTTTTATTTTCGATTTGGGGCTCTGGTTAGAGTCCATCTTTGGATATATCCCTGGTGGTGCTCCCTCCAAGGGAGATATGAGGATCCTGAGGTTATAGCTCTTAAAGAGGCTTACTGTTCAATTTTTTTAAAAAAATAATTATGCATATTTTGAGAAACCAAGTCCTGAATGTTTTTTATTCCCCTTAGTTTTTACAGAGCAAAACCAATTCAGCTACTTGAAACATCATCCCTTTTTCTATTTGTCTGTCACCAGTGATATGGAGGATGTTGCTTGCCTAAGCCATATTAATTAACATGTGGATATGTATGTGCAGGTTTAGAAGTGGCATGAATACCTTTCACAGTGGGAAACTGTGAAAGTGTCAGCTCTGCAGTTTTTGCCCAAGCTTGAAGCTGGTTACCTGTCCTGTAACATTCAGGGAGTCCTAGAATTTATTTTAAAAATACTGTGAGTTACAATAGTATGCAGTCAACACAAAGTGAGAGATCAAATTAGAATGTATGAGACAGTCATTATCAAACAATTTCTAGAAGAGTTAAAAGAAAATAAATGGGAGGATTGCTTATGTTCTGCTTAATATCTATGGTGAAAAAGTAAGTAATAATTATTAAGTACATCAGCAAATCTGAACCCATATAACCAGCAGGCCAAAAAGTATATGTTGGGATTGCATTTATTCAAGGAGAATTCCATATGCAACATCTTTAAGGTCTGAGTAATGACCTTGTGCTATCTGTGTATAGCTGTAAAAACACATTGAGATAAGGCAATGTGGACACTTGTTTATAAGCTGGGGAACAGGATTAATTAGAAGTGCACGTATATATCTTTGCCAAGTACCAAGGAGAAGAATAAAAAAAATCCTTTTTAAATTTTTTCTTGAAAAGGAAATTTTTTCAATTGATGTTATTGAAGTGTGGCAGTCGTTCCCCAGAGAGCCCATTCCGTTTATCACAGGGGCCCTGGAAGTTCCTTGCTGTCCCTGTGTGTGATTAGAGCATTTCTACTTGCATTCATGGACTTGATTCAAATCAAAGCTAGATCAAATCTTAACTCTGGGAATGGTCCTGGACATCTCTAAATAAATGAAACCCAGAGCAGAAGCAGCATGCTTTGCGGATGCATCTCTGGTTGAAAGATTTCTGTTGATAATATTAGAATTCCAGATTAATATAGCTCAAAATCCCAGATAGGTCAGCACTAATAGTACTTGTGATTTCTTGTGCTTTCAAATCAAAACGCTTGTTGCAAAAGAAGCCTTATACGCCATCCCAAAGCATCAACATATATCCACACATGGGAGTCTGTCTACACACGTCAGATATCTCCAACTGGGCTTGGCTGGTTTCTCAGTTTAGGCAGGAGAATTTCCTGATGAAAAATAATTTGTTAAATACTTTCTCAGTCATATTATTTATTAAATCTATATTGAATGTGTCAGTCTGCAGGAGAAATTGTTTTCAGCTCTACAGCACAATGAGCTATTCTTAACAAAGAGGCAAAAAAGAAGAAAAAAGTTACTTTCAATAAAAGCAGCCAGATGCTAACTTCATATATTCTGGGGAAAGAAAACCCATGTAAATTCAGTGCTTTTCACTGAGTCCCCTTAGTGAAATTATATCTAGTGTTTTGATCTAATGCAATTCGTAAGGTAATAACATCTTGTGGCTCGAGAGGCTCCTTACTCTTTCCAGGCCAATAAATCTGTGAGGCTGCTGCACTAGGTTGGTTTTAGTGGTTTTGGCAGTAGGGTAACTTGCATTGCCTATTGATGATTTTTTGTGTGTGTGTGTGTTTTTTAGTACATTCTGAATTTCTGCTCATTCAGGACAGCTGCTAATAAAAGAAACTAATGTCTCTCTTGTTTTCAGAAATACTGAAGTGCATTGTATTTTAAAATAAAACAAGTTTAAGTTTTTTAGGTGCCAGTGAAGCAGATTATGTAAATCAAATGATAAATTAAATATTATAGTAGTATTAAGCTATAGGGCTTTAAATACTGATAGAAAAAGGTGTGTTAAGGGTTTTATTTAAACCTGTCAGCAGATACCTCTTATTGCATCTACAGGCTCTGATTCTGGAAACACAGTGCTCCTGAAGGCAAGGTTAAGAACATGCACGTATGACCTCAGAAACGTGATTTTTGGAATGTGACTGTTTCTATTGCTGACTACTCAATTACCAGTTTTTGGTTAAAGCATATTCTCTAACCTGGATGAAGTTGCTGATTGGCAGTGAAGATAGTATGATTTCACACCTCTTTTCCATAGGATGCCTTGAAATAAAGGTGACTTAGAGTCACTTAAAGAATACTTAGAAATCTACTCAGAGGTGCTTGGTGGAGTAATTTTTGTTTTTTAAACTTTTCTTTCAGGTTTTCCACGGGCCAGACTAATAGTGTGGGTCTTTGATTTCAGTCTTCCACGTCAAGTTCCTTGGTGGTGAAAAATCCAGCCTTACAGCAGCAGAGGCATTTTTGGCTGTCTGTTTTCAGTTGTGCATGTGAAGGTTAGAGCATGCCAGGTGTGCATTATCATAGAGGATCCCAGATTTATTGAATCTGTAACTTGACCATTCACAGCAGTGTAGTGGGTTAGTGGCTTCTGGGACAGGGAAGGACGGATTGTTGCTTTGAGACTGTAGGAAAAGGAGGAATTCTAAAATCTCCTTAGTGAAGCCTTGAATCAAATAGGTGAAATTCTGTTTCTGAAGAAAAGCAGCAAGCAATAAGTGAGATCTTCTTTTAAAAGCAGGGAAAAGTTATTGCACAGAGGACCTTGGGCTCCATGAGAACTGAGGGCATTGTAGTTTGTGGAAGATGGGAAAGAGTTTTCTGTTGCAGATGTGGAGGATTGGTGTGGGTGACAAAAAAGCTGGAAAGAGTCAATATGTGTGTTAATGATGTCTCTGATGAGGAAGTCGTCAGTAATCCCTTTCTCCTCATGCAGAAATTTCTTATTTGAGTCAGAGCTTTCTGGCAAGGAGCCTGAGATATTGGAAGGAAAGTACAGACTTCTGAAGGATCGGGGTTTTGATGGGAGTCTAAAGGGTTTAGGCCCCCCTTTTTTGATAGAAGCAGCTTAAGGAGTACTCTGATAGCCTGATGAATACTCCACCTTGATTTCAAGGGAGATAATTCAAGTTTATCCTTAAAAGATCGGCTTGGCGTATGGAGGAGAGGATAATGTCAGAAGCTTGTTTGTGACAAACAATGCAGTGCAGCCCAGAGCTAACAGACAAGCTGATCTGTCAGGCCTGAGGTACTTTGAACAATCAGCCCTGATTCCCTGAACTGGAGTTTCCCAATGAATCTTTGTCACTAGAATATTTCTGCTTAGCTTTGATTTGCTTACTAATAATACTATAACATCTTGACTGCATTACTGGTTTTGTGTGGTCATAATGCAAACATTTTTACAGTTCAGGAAGATTAAATAGTTGTTTTTGTACTGCAGCAAATGTTCAGTGAGCACAAGGTATTTGTGACTTGTATGAGGTTTGCAGTATTTGTCTAAATTTATCTTCTCATACTGAATGATTGCTGGACTATAGCAACTGCCTTTTTAGCACAATGTTCATAAAATGAAGTTAGTAGGTTTTTCTGACTTGATAATGTGTGGGTTTAGTAGTGAGTCAATCTTCAGATACTTGCTGAGAGTAGAAGCAGCTCCTTGTAGTGGTCCATTAATGTTAATGAACAAGAAGTGATTGGTAGTTCTTTTCATACTTTTCTCCCATTTTGATTCAGATACTTCCAGTGTAGTCTTTTCATATAAAATCAGGTTTATCATTATGTGGAAAAGTATCTGGTGTTCACTAGAGATCATTTGCTATTGTAAATATACGTTTGGAAAGCTGCTATTCAAAGTCACAACTTGTGACTGAGGTCAGCAGTGCTGGTCAAGTGCAGATTTTTACAGGGATGATCTATCCTCTATGGTAATTCTGGTAGCCTTTAAAGGATAAATATGTATCTAAAGGAAAAGATAAAGAATGGCAGTAGATGGATACAGAAGATGACCATATCACTAAAGGAGTTCATGTTGTGTTTTCTGGCTGGTTCACTCACACAGAGCCTGCTCATCCTGCCTTTGAAAGTGTGCTTTCATACTAATCAGAGATTTCAAGCCAAAGGGATAAACCATAAGACAGGAGATTGGCTTAGTAATTATGCAGTTGTAACTCTTTATTGCTCCACAGATCTGGAGTTTGAGAGCACATTCATGTTACACTGCAGACATCAGGGTTTGCAAAAAAAAGTTAATGTTTTCACTTGTCTGTAGCGTTGAGTTTCAATTAAAATGTCCGTCACAAGACTTGCCCTAGTCAGGAGAATTGCAGAATCATAGGGGTTGGAAGGGACCTCGAGAGATCGGTGTCCAACCCCCCTGCCAAAGCAGGATCCCTAGAGTAGGTTGCTCAGGTAGGCGACCAGGTGGGTCTTGAATATCTCCAGAGAAGGAGACTCCACAACCTCCCTGGACAGCCCGTTCCAGTGCTCCATCACCCTCGCTGTGAAGAAGTTCTTTCTCACATTGGTTTGGAACCTCCTGTAGTCCAACTTGTTGCAATTCGCCCTTGTCCTGTCCCCACAGGCCACTGAGAAGAGGTTGGCCATCTCCCTTTGTCTCCCACACTTAAGATACTTATAAATATTGATGAGATCCCCTCTGTCTTCTTTTCTCCAGACTGAACAACTGACAGTATTCTACAGCTTTAGAGAAGCACGTGTGTATTTGTGTGAGAGCAATTCTGAGCATATTGAGGATCTTATACTGAGCCCTCCTTTAATTTCATAATAGCATAAGGGAATTGTAATATCAATGTATAGTGTTTTCTTTTAACTTGTTTTGCACAAGTTAGACTTTTTAAATACTTGGTTTATGTGTGCATTTATTCCAAAATCATATTCCAATGGGTCATGAAAGTAAAACAATCTTATTTTCATTTCTGGAAGAGATTATTTGACTGCTTCAGATGCTAGGGATATGCTCAGTGACCAAAAGTCTGTTTCTGTAGTGTTTTCTGACCTGTAAGGCAGTAACTTTGAGTTCTTTCTGCAGACACTGTAATTAAACACTTGTAGTTGCATTAAAGACAAACCTTCATGAAGTGGTTTAAGTCCTGGAAAGAAAAGAGATTTTTCCTGAAGTAGTCTGGGCTCTGTTCGTTATTTGTTACAATGGGTAGGCTTTCCAAACTGCCCAACTCCAATTTTATTTTTGTGGAATTGTAAAGAGCATTCTTGGTTCTCTTTTTTTTTTTTTTTTCCTGACATTATCTGTAGTCCAGGCATAGCATTCTCTGAAGACCCAAAAACTGCAAATAAGGTGCAAATAGATCATCTTTCATCTAGAAAATAAGCAAATCACCTTACCTAGAAATTTGAAGGAGTGAGTATTTCTGGTCATTAAGAGACCAAAGGTCAGGTAATCAAACTGTATTTATAAAATAAACACAGTACTCTGAAGTAAGAGCAGTGTTAACCATGCCTAGTCATGCAAACAAATGTGAACAAACAGCATCACTGGTCTCAGTGAATTCAGTGGCATGTGTGTGAGTGTCTGGAGCATTTGGACTTCAGGGGTAGCCATCAGAGGCCTTAACAGCACTAGGGAAGCCTGACCTTGTGTCTTCTCTCCAGAAAGTTTGAAAACTGGGTTACCTGTTATAAGTGTTTCCATGGTTAAATTTATTATTGAGGTGATGCTTTGCTGATTCCTGTGACCAAAGAACAAATGAAATTTTTATGCTTAAATGTAATACTTTTGGGAGAAAGATGGTGGCTTTTCTTTTTTATGAAGTTGGAGTCTGTTTCACTGCTGAGTGGCCTAGGAAACACATGGGTTTTGATAAATCGGTCAGAGCAGTACAGTTTCTTTCATCTCTGCTGCGACTGGAAACAGATGTGTAAAGACAAATCTTGAATGTTTCATTTGTAAGATCTTTCCAATTTTTCTAAATCAGTCTTAATTTATTGAATATAATGCAGATCTCTGAGAACTTGCAGTGGTATTAATGTATTGATATTGTGCTTTAAAATAGAACAGGAGGAGGCTACCTAGATTTGCAATTTTAGGAAACATGCTGGGACTGTCCTTGAATAGGAAGCAATAATGCAGGGGTGGTACATTACTCTGTGCCTTCATGAAATAAGCCCAGGTTGACTTTGAGATTGCTGAATATGTAAACGAAATTCTCCCATCTGATTTTACGAGGGTTTTTTTTTCTTTTTTTTATGTGCAGGAAGTAGACATGTCAAAATATTGAATTTTCTCCTGTTGTAGTAACTTAAAATGCTGTGTTGCCCACTTGAGCTGTGTGTGACCGTGTGTGTTGTACATAGATTTGTTGACTTCTGCCGAGCTTCTCGTAAAGGACAGGATCAGAATCAGGGTTGTATTTGAAAAGGTAATGCCAAGAATGAAATAGCATGAGGGTGAAAAAAATGACAGTGCAGTATGGATGCAATGACCAGCAGCCAGTCATTTTATAATCTGAGTGAAACTGAGTTCTTTGAAATAATCAGCTGTTGGCTGATGGTTAAATCCTACTTCTGTTGTGTGATAGATTATTACCCTCACCCTCCCCACCCCTTAATGCAGCGCCACACTTCATGGTACACAGACATACTGACATGTATTCCAACTTTGTGACATAAATACTGTGTGTTGTGAATTTGAGCCATGGATCTGTTTTATTTAGCAGAACAGATTGCAGAAAAAACTGGCCTAGCTCAGTTTAAGATAAGTTGGATGTGAGTTATTTAGACTAAGTGTTTATTAAAAATTACTCTGAAATACATTTTAAATGCATATTTGTGTTTAATATTGTTGAGGTGGTATAAGTGCAGACCTAAACCAGAGAAAAGTCATTCTGTATCCTTAGCGAGATGATACAGTGCTTAATTTATTAGTAGTGAGATATTTATGCTTACATTTAAAAATAATATTTTACATCTATATCAGGCTATTTATCTGTATGGCAGAAAGATAAATGTATGCAGAAGGATGTGCATGTCAGCTGGAGAAATAGATACTTGAACGTGCTTAGCAGCAAGATGTTCAGTTTCACTAGCACCTTTTAATGTGTTAGGCTGAAAACTTTGTTTTTGCTGTTCAAATACCAACCGGATAAACAGTGATCTAAGTGTGTTACCATGTTAGGATGCAACAGTGGTGGTTAAGTACAATTCACTATGGGAAATGTCCACAGCTCAGGAATCATAACAGTGCTGGAGCTTTGTTATAACTCAAAAAAAAACCCCCACAAAACTGAAACCTACCAGCTGCTTCAAGTCAGCAGAACCCCCTCTGTATCTGCTGAGATGATCATGATTGTGATTGAACATGATGTGTTAAGTCAAGGTCTTCCAGTCTCCTCCACCTCAAAGGGCAGAAGGGAATATTTTTGGCAGCTCCACTGAAAATGTGTGTGAAGAGCTACGCGGCAGCAGGGGAAGCGATAGCCAAGTGCCATTCCCTTCATCTGTAGCTGCAACTAATGGGTGCAGCAGGAATTACTGTGCTGACAGGCAAGCAGGGTGATGCCCAGAGAGAGGGGACAGGTCTAGGTGTGACCACACTGCACACCGTTTTCGGCACTGGTGTTCCTCTGTGACTTCTGGCACCAGTCAGGGCTGCAGAAGTGGGCTAGAGCTAATGGCAACCAGACAGTTCAATGCCTGGGGGGGTGAGGATGTGCGGGGAAAGAAATCCATGCAGTAACATGGATGAGTACCTGTGTGGTTTGAATTGCAGGTTCTTGGCCCTTTTTCTTCTTTAGGGACCGAAATACACTACTCCATATTATTCTGTTGAGAAACAGCCCGTGAAGAAACTGTCACAGATATGTTGCAGTCTCGCAGGTGTATAATAAGAGAAAAGCTTAGCTCAAAAAATGTGACAGTGACTTAAATCCTAAAATGAATACTGAAAACTGCTTGAAGGAACCTGATTGGAGAGAACCCAGACTTTTAGGGCTGTAATAATAACACTTCACTTGCCATGTGCCTCTCAAAGGATTGCTTTGCAGTAGAAAATTTTGGAAGAGATCCCAGCTAGGGATGGCAGCGTATGGTAAATGGGTTTATGAGCCCAGGACACATTTGCCTTACAGAAGTGGGGTATGAATGCAGATACTAAAGCAGGGTGATGTGGTCAGGTAAGGATGGAAAAAATAAATGGGGACAGCTGTACATCTACATCAGTGTAGAGAAACAAAAACTGATCCATGGGAAGCTTAAATTGGAGGCTGTCTGCAGTTTCTCCACATCTGTAGTGTGTGCAACAAATCCCCCTGTTCCCTTTAAATTAACTGTCTTTAAATTTTAAAGAACTATTTTCATGGGAAACCGGTGAGGAGCTAGGAGAGTATGAAGACATTCTCAGTGAGATCAGAGAATTAAGGCAGGAAGTTATGGCAAGTACTTTTCTTTTACTTAGGGTTTTTTCTTAAAAATTAGATGTCTTGGTCAAAATAGTCTTTCCTAATACAATTTCAGTAGTTACTACTGAAATTAATTCCAACTTCTGTAATACAAGGGAGCTTTAGAGGAAGCATGTCTATACAAAGCCTTGAATTTAATCTCTAGTGATTCCTTGAAGAATTTTGTTTTATGTAGAGACACAAACTGAGGCAAGGGGTCTGGCTAATCCAAGGTGGTATAATTCTTTAATTGTGGGCAGCAATTTTGTGTAAAAATTGTGTTTTACAAATATCTGACATGGGTGCAGTAGCATGAGATGAAGCAGTGGTAGACACTGAAACACCAGCATAATCCAGCACATTTACAGTTTATTTCCATTGGTTTCCAAGAGTTCATTTTAATTCTTAAATTACAATCTTCAAGCATTTGACACTAGTTAAAGCTAAACAGTTTGTTACTCCACAAAATTGTGCACACAGCTTATGCAAGAGGCTTAATACTTACAGTAGCTGAATAGAAAATGGTTGTATACATATGGGTTAGATAAATGGGCATTCATTCCAAAGTATCTGGCCTCCATAATATTTTTCTGTGAGACTTAGACCAATAATATGACTTAAGTTCAAACATTCAAGGGATTCCCAGAAAAACAAACATTTCTTCCACTTCCAAATCTTCTCATCAGTGTTGTTTTCCAACACTATGTTGTGTTCCAACACAGATGTTTAACAGAATGACGTAAAATGTTGTTCGTCAGTAGTGACACTTTGAAAATAACAATGGCTGTTTACAGATGTTGTCTTAAGCCATTTAATTGAGTACAAATCAACAAACAAAAGAATGTGTCTAGTACCAAGGAATTTCTATTAAAATTCAGCCTTTGAGAAAGATTTCTGTAGAGATATTACATGCTTTTAATAGTATGTAAGAGAATTTCAGATGGTAGGAGGCCTGAAAACAGCATATGCTTGATTTCAGGCTCTTGTTTCCTTTCTGTAAAGCCAGCAGTACCCACAAAGGGATGAGTTTTTGCTTCATGTGCCCAAGCTCACAGTTCTTGGCACCATGTTCCCTCCTCCATTGTGCTTGCACAAGGGCTTGTGCACACATATTGTGAACCTGCTACTAAACTGGCAAAAGAGTTGGTTTTCAGCCATGTCAGGATCTTGATAGGGTTTGCTATGCCTTGAGCTCACAGAGAAACAAAACCATGGTCAAGATGTAGAGAGTACTGTGAATCCCTTGCCAGGAGCTTACTCGACTCCAAGACCATAAGTATCATCAGTGCATGGAATGTCCTCTCAGTAGACTGAGATACAATGGCTGAGTAATCTCAAATTCACACGATAGTAAGATGTGTGTGAACTTTTGTGTACAGAGCCTTAAACTGCTGAGGCAGGAGAGTTTAATCTTATTTCTCTAATTAGTTTTCTAACATTTAGTTGAGTTTCAGATTTGACCTACATGAGTGTTTCTAAAGTTTGCACTCATAAAATCTTAATGTCTCTAATAAAAGAGAAGCCAGGAGCATCATTAACATTATTGCCATGATCAAAAGGCAGATTCCCATGTAGACATCCATGCTTAATTTGGTGCCAGCATTATTTTCTAAAATACTCGACGTGATCAAGAAGGGTAGGATACGCTGGGAAGGCTGGTAGGATTTGGAGTGTGTGGTCTTTAGGAATGTCCTAAATCACTATAATGGTTTTAAATTTAAATTTCTTAGATGTAAAAGCTTATCTTAAAAATACGTTTTCTTTTCAATTGTGACAGTCTAGTGTAAAAATGTGTTCAATCACATTTTTGTCAGTATTTAGAAAATACATTTTTTTTTTCCAGGTGGGAGTGCAGTAATTATTTTTAAATGCACAAGATTTTATGTCACTTTAATGCCTATCATTTTACCCCAGTTACTGCATATTCTTCTGAAAAATGCACACTTTTGTGTGGGGAGGTGAATAAAAATACCCTTTTAAATCTTTTAGGATCAGGGCCTCAATTCTGGGTATTGTCAGCTTTGATTGTCTCAGGTGGCAAAAGGATATGATTATAGCCCAGCTAGAACAGATTATTCAAAACACATGTAGCTTAGGTTGTGAGAACATCCACTGAGGGTTGTAATGGGGAGAAGAAAGGTCAGTGACACCATTGCCTGTGGTTCAGGGACCTCTCTGCTTGTACTGACCTGATAGAGTAAGTCTGGCAGGGTGGCGACAAAATAAATGCAGCTGTATTGCTTCCAGACACGAGCTGTCTCGTGCAGAATTAACTTGGGTGTCATTGTACTCCTGGCATGATGAAGCAGCAACCTTGAAAAGCCACCAAAAGGTGATTGTAAGGCCATTTTTTTTTTCTCTGTAGGAGCTTAAAAGCTTTATGGAGGTACCTCATCATCGTCAGCAAGATGAGAATGTAAGTTAGTTCTTTGCAGCAGTTAATCTTGATTTGCCAGACCACGAGTTTCCTAATTAGTTTTTGCAAAACTTAAAAATAATTTAAAGCAATAATTTAAAGTTATGTAAGTATCAGATGATTGAATTCAGCATTTTAAGCCACTTGATGTTAATAAGTTTTCTATGCAGACCAGGGAGTGCAGTCTCTTTGCAGCACGTGGCTTGCAAAGCATGTGGGTTGACATAGGGCCCGTTACAGGATGACAGCCAGGAGCAGATGCACCAGGCAGTGTGGAATGTAACCCTCCAATCTGTATGTGGAGAAGTACAGAGCTTCAGCTTCCAAAGTGCACAAAATAGTGTCAGATGTAGTCATCGGTACATGCTGTCATGCAGAACCAACCATCACTGGTTCTTTTGTCTAGATTGTCTCTTTTTTTTTTTTTTGGAAATACATGAATTATTCTAACTTTATGGCTGGGTTGACAAGAGTTTAGTTTGGTTTAGGCTTTTGGTTTTTGCAGTGGATGCCTATCCAGGATAAGCTGTGTATGCATGGATTAAATTCAGTGCTGTCTTCCTTCTTACCACCTAGTAAGAAAACGTGCTCTGATTTTGGCAACTGTTAAGCTTGTCCTGTGAATCTATCTTCTCTTTCTATTTCCATCTCTCTCTAAAACTCCTTCATTGTTTTCCCTATAATTTTTTGTCCTTGTGACAACTCCAGCTCTCGGCCCATTCGGCTTCAGGTGATGGCCCTGTGTGTTAAGGAGGTGGTCACCTTAATGGTATCAATAAACATTGTTATGGGCTTTGGCTGTTGGATTTACATACTCTATCGGAGCATGTAAAGGAACATAAAATTCACATCTTTGAGCCTTTTTGTCAGGCTATGTAGAGTTGTGTGTTCTTCACAGCATTTGCAAGATTGTTCTTTATTGCTGTGAAGGCTGGAAATGCTGTAGAAATTACTGAATATTGGAAGATGAGGCTTGTGGCGCACGAAGCTGTACTCATAATCATATTCATCTGAAAGTTAAGAGTTAAGCAGACACAGATTTTGATGAATTGTCAAAGATGAGACAGCTGAAGTCATTGTAGAATTACTGTCTTTAATCAATGCATGTCTCATTATTTATTTCTGTTAAAGATATTATTTGGCATGAACTCCTTGATGCCTTCAATGTACTTGACATATCCTGTGAACCTGGTACATCCTTTCAGACTCCTGACAGCAGGGCTTCACATCCTGGTAACATTCCTGGCTAAAAAATGAACAGCATTTAATCACATTGGTTTTCAGTTTGCTCCAAATAAATATTTGATATCAGCTATACTACTAAATCATACTGCAAAGTAATGTGCCTGGTATCAGGTTGTCAGATGTGATGAGAACAGTGTTGTAGAGAGGAGCCTGAAGTGAGCAGTGTGTCACAATGTGAACAGATCATGTAACTGCCCACAGGCATGAGATCACTGCATGACACATAGCCTACAAGGACATTCATTCAAACAGGCCATCTGCTGTGTTTCCTAAATTGCACATTCTGACAATGTCCTGATATTTTTTGGAAAAAAAAATTCCATCAAGACCAAGACATGGTGCATAGTGAAAGTCAGGAATTGGATTTCTGCATTGAGCCCTGAGGTGTGCACTGAGTCATATCGAGAGATGACTGAATTTAAAGGGTGAGGTGGTAGGAGAGGGGACTGGTGAAATCGATGTCCCCACAGAATATTGGTGTCATACCAGCCTAATGGAGCTTCTGGCTGAAAGCCAGACCCTCGGCTTGTGCAAAGCAGCCTTGCACAAGGGAAATCAATGCCGCCATGCAGATTTGCTACTGCCATGAATCTGCACCCAAGCTCTCAAGGTACATTCCAATTTTGTCTTGTTTAATTACAGAGAGAAGAAATGAGATCATTATTCATAGAAAGGTGTCATCTTTGCCCAAAATGTGGCCAAATTAATTGCACATTATCGATGTAATCAGTTTAATTAGGAGCATGGGTTTGTTTATATTAAACTTTAGAAACAGTGCAAATGAAAAATGTTTCTAAAACTGGGCACGCTTCCAAGACATTGTATTTAACTGTCTCACCTTCCAAAATATCCCCTCTTTCAATCTAAGCCCTACTATTTTTCTGTCTGTAAAACTCATATTTACAACCTGCCTTAAGTGTGTGTTAAATTAGGGTCTTTGTTACTATTTATGTTGATCTTTCAATGTAAACCCTTAGGAAATAAAAGATGCATTTTTAACCCCTTTTTCAGGGCTGTCAACACAAAGTTCTGTAGACACTTGTAAACGAAACGTTTTTATTAACTTATAATAAATCTTGTAGAACCCTCTAGGTCATTTGTTAAAGATTTGCTTGTTGGCGATGGGAAAGAGTGATACAATGCTGAGAAACACTGGAGGAGGAAATTAAAAGTTTATTGGTTTATGTGGGTCTGTTAGAAACAGGTCATGCTGAGGTCCAAGATGCGTTTGAAATGACTTTGAGAAATATTCTGAATATGGTGACTTATTTTTTTGACCATAATGCTTTTTTGGGGTGGGTTTCTCCCCATTAAGGAGTATATTGTCTACAGTAGAGGCAGATATACTTTATTAACACAATACTAAGATAGCACAGAAACATCTGAGAAATGTAGAGAGTAATGGGTTCCCAGAAGAACACTAATTTTGCAGTCCTTTACATCTTCTGTCCTGTGTGGTATCAGTTTTACAACATGAGCAGGAATATATCATGTTCTAACTCAGATCTTTACATTCCTGTTGCTTACCTGGAGCAGGATGGATCTACAAAGCCCTAATTCCAGTGACAATGAATATGCTTCTCTGACATAAACTCTTTTAGATACTTATTTTTCACATTGGTGGGGGATTGATCCTTCAGGATACAGACTGGAGAATTCTGCCAAATATACTGATAGGAAACATTATTATCTAAAAGAAGGATTAAGCAAAAGAAATTTTCTTTTGGTGTAACTGGCCTTATAAAGATAACAGTCCTAAAGTCTGTATGCTTACAGTCTAGTCCCAAGGAGCAGTGAGGGTTTGTGATAGCTCATGTAGCTGGAACTCGACCCAATTCCCTGATTGAGATCACTGAAGTTAGAGGTGTGCTTTGTTAAGGGAGGGGAAGAAAGCAAGGTACAGGTGTAACTAGTGCAATTAAAATATATCAAATGTTTTAAGAAGTACCTATGTCCCACCATGCAGTGCTGGCAGCTAATTTGAGTTTACAGTTTGCAGAAGCCATTTTGCTTACCATGCAATTTGAACTTCAGTCACTGATGCTCCCTGTATTCCTTAAGCTGGTTGTACCATATTGGACACCAAAGGAGTAGACAAGGTAGATAGTGTAGCATTCTCTTTCCAAGGTCAATTACATTCGTCTGTGTCAACTGTTGCCATTTCCACCTCCAGTTTAAGTTTTGAAGAAGATAAATTCCATTTTCTTTTCATGTTGTCATGTATATCTTTTATGCGTTTGTGGCACCTTCTTCCAGCATTGTTATGAAAAAATGTGATTTTGGTGGTGTTGAAGGGATATTGCTGGGGAGTCACCCACGGTGTATGTGTCTTATTTTCTCAGTACTACTAAGTAGGTCAACTACAGATGTCCTATTCTACTTCAAGGGGGTTTTGGGGTCAAAGACCTCCTGAAATTGAAGAAACCATATGGTCTGAAGAGTTGCCCAGCTAATACCAGTAGGTGACATGAGGATGCCTACTGTACAGTTTTTAAAAAAGCTATAGCTGGGAGAGATAATTGTAGCAGATCCCCTTTTTCAGATGTTCTTTGCTGCAAAGTTAAAACCAATGTATGTTTTCAGGTCTCTAAAACCAAAGTTGGTTGTGTCTTCCATAGTTAAATTATTTGCTCTTCATTGGAGGACCAAAGGGGAAATTAGTGCTCTGTGCCAAAAAATTATCATCCTCTTCTTCCTAGATAACTTTTCTGCTTTCATAATGAAATTCCAAAACTTCTGAAATCTTTTCTTAAAGTAATTTAAAGGGGAAAAAACCCCAAACCAACAAAAAAGATGGAATAATTGAATTAAATATGGTGGTGTAAGAACACTGTATAAATTCATTTGGATTACTTAAGTTAATCCAGTAGTGATTAGAGAAGATTATACATTTGTTTGGAACCTTCCATGGATTAACCTGGCTGGGTGAGGTTGATCAAATTAGACATTGTCTTTCTAATTGGTCCTTTAGTTTATAACAGATGGCCATTTATTTGCCATTTCAGAGTATGGCAACTGAGCTTCCTCATTAACAGGAAACCATGAAAATTGTAGAAGGCCTACAGTTTTTATGTTAGTGAAGTTTATAAGAAGAATAATTAATGTACTTCTGTTAGAGATGGATCAACGTTATTTTTCCTGTCATTTTCTTTTAAGAGTGCTTAGAAGGTACCTTAGTTTCCTAATTTTCTCTAGTCTAGTTCTCTAGAGGTAAAAGCACACCAGTTAAAAAAATACTAATGTTTTATTCTAATGTGTTAGTAAATCTCAGTACTTCATAGCATCTTCTCTAGTGTTTTTGGTAAGAAGTGTTGTTAACCAGTCACATTATTTGCTCTCTCTCAAAGCCAAGCGACTTGGTTAAAGTACATTTCTGTATGATTAAAAGAAATTAAGCCAAAAGAAATGCTTTTTATCTGTTGTGAACCAGAGTGGTGGCCATGGGAAAGAACACTTGATGTGAATGTCCATGGAACCGATGTTACAGTTTTGTTTGTGGTTCTTGTTGCCACTCAATGCTAAATTACTTGATGACAAATCTGAGTCCCTCTCAGGCTGTGCTTAAGCAGTTGAGTCCTGGTATAAGGCTGGCCTCTGCTTTTCTTAGGGGCTGCTCTTTGTTCTCCCTTCCCAGCATCACTTAGTTTCTGTGTGGTGTTCCACTGCCAGATGCTTGGCTTTGTGCAGCCCTAAGTGTCTCTACCTTTGCACTCTCTTTCCCTCCACATGATGTGCTGGCCCTTTTTTTTTTTTTTTTTCCTCCCAATGATTTCATTATTGCTCAGGATTTTGGACATGGCAACCCAGGTAACAAATGCAGTAGCTGAAATTCTTGGATGTGTCCTTTGTGCTGTCAGAACCTAGGAAAGTTACCTGGCCCAATTTTTTGCAATGTACTTGTTTCTTTGCAAATTTTTATGACCCTAAATGTGTAAACATTTGGTATCTTGCTTTTATGTATTGTCTGTTTGTAGTTTTTGAAAAGAGAATTTCTCTAAGGGGATTGCTGTGACAGAAGTATAAAAACAAGTCCAAAAATTAAAAATGCTATATTTATATGTCTCTTCAACATAAGTTAGTAGAATCAATAAGCACTGTGTGCATACAGGGCCCAATTTTTATTTTCATGTCATCAGATTGACATCCTGGGGCCAATTCCTTAAGTCATAATTTTGATTTTACTCCATCATTATTAAAAAAAGCCTTACTAATTTCATTTGGGAATGAATAACTAGCTGTGTGTTAAGGAAAAACTGGCTGAGCACCAGTGGGATTAGTAGAGGCTTGTAAATAGTACTTGTGACTCATTAATGTGGGAATTTTTAAGCTTTTCTCACTACTGACAAGTCTCTAGTGCAGGTGTAGGTTTTTGAATAGCGAATTGAAGGCATCTGATAATAGACTTTTTCCTGTTTAAGCTTTCGGACTCTTAAAACTCTTTAAACTCACCTCTCCCCCTCTTTTCAGTTTTCTGTGGATCTGTACAAACTATTGCTGTAGACAGGTGTGTCTGGGGAGTTTATCTGTGCTCATGTAAGAGGCAGAAATCACGTTGCATTCTTGGAATGTGCTTTCTGTGAGGGAGAGGTTTTCCTGCCTCCTGTCTCTGATTTTGTGCAAGTGGTCAGGGGACCGGATGGGGACAAGAGTGTAGTACAGCATGCTTGCTGTTGGTAACCTCTGACTGCTGCATCACTAGGGCAGTCCTGATGCCCGTTTCTGATCAGCAGTCAATAGTGTGAAGGCTTTGCTGGCTGCTTCCTGGACATCCTGTGTTGTGTAGAGCTTGCATGTGCCTTACCGTTTCTCCAGGAGAATTTTCTCATTGATTTAGTCCCTGTTTATGCCTATTCTGTCCAAAATTAGACTGTTTTGTACAGGTTAACGTAAACTGGGCTGATTTCACTCAATTCAGGAGAGCCAATGTGAGTTACAGCACTAAGACTCCTTAATTTGTAGTTTGAATGTTCAGTGCTTCAAACCTCACAGATGGCATGAAGGGAGCTAATTATTTCCACCAAGGAAATTCAGCTTGTATATATAAACATTTATGTTCTTCTGGTATCTGTCAGAGCCTGGCTAGGTGACTTTGAGTCCATCACTTAACTGCCTCTTAATTTGTAGAGAAGTGCTTATTGAGAATTTTTAAAATCACTCTTAATTACAGAAAAAATGGTGAAGCGTTGGTTAGAGCTGGGTGATGTGAAAGCAAACACAACATAACCAGAGAGCACCATCCTGACTGGGGCCTTGCAGTCGTTCCAAGAAATGTTTACAGAGGCTTTTGGACCTTTGAGCAGGCAATGTGCGAGCTCCTTGGCATGGGCAGCCCAGCTCCAGTCACCCTCAGCTGTGCAGGTCCCACAGAGTACAGTCCCTCACTGACAACACAACACAGCTGGCAAATACCACCTGTGCATTTGGAAAGCGTTTGTGGTATTTGGATGGCAGACTTCATGTAGAAGAAAGTCATTTCCAGAAGTGTAGGAATGATATATTAAAGTTTTCTGTCAAAATATTTTTTTCAGGGAATAGGGGCATTTGAATCAAAATATGGAAGTGGTGTTTTCTGCTTATGGTGTTAATAAATGTGTTTACAAAGCTAAGAATTTCAGCTGAAAGCTTAGGAAATGTTTTGAGCTTCAGTTTTCACTGGGGTTGCAGAAAACGTTAGTGAGAAATTAAAACAGATGGAAAACAACCACTTGATTTTCTGAGACGACAAAAATTAACTGGGATTGCAAAACTGACTTAGTTTCCCTCAGGGAGAGGAGGGTCAAGCGTCTGAAGCTTTTGGTTCATCAGCTAAGGTAAAGTACAAGATCTGTGTAGTGACTCTTTGATTTCAGTTTTTCATTCTTTGCCTTCCTTCATACTTGCATCTCAAGTGCTGAGGAGGAAATTAAATCCTGAAATTGAAGTAATAACTGAACAGCACTGCATTTGTTCAGGAGAGACTATAGGGAAAAGAACCCCAATTGAAACAATGCTGTTTCTAGGTTTTTCAGTGATACCTATGATGAATCGTTCTTTTTTCACATTTTGTTTTACTCTTTGTAATTCTTTTGTGGCAGCAGGTTAATTGCTACCTTGTCAGTACAAAAATATCTCACCTGTCAAGAAGCTAGTGGTACGGGAATAACAATGCAGAAAAAATAAAGTTCAGAGTACTCTTTCATATCTATACGGTAGTTGATTCCAGTGAAATTACCCCAGGGTTGCAAACATTTAAGGAAAAGTTGACCTCAAGTTTTATATCTTAAGTGTATGCTGTAGATATCTAAATCATGGAAGTACTCACACAGCTGTTTGGGGGAGTGTGTGTTGGGGGAAAGGGGGGATGACAGTCTCTTTGAGTTCAGAAAGGCTAACTAGTAATAAATTGCTGAATTTCTTAAGCAATTCTTAATGGCTTAATTTTTTCTTTGCTTAATTAAGATTTCTGGTTTATGTCACGGTTTGGGACTGCATAATATAGGTATTTGTTTGCAATAAATGAATGCTAGTTCATCATTTGTTCATTATCTTTGTGTGTAAGACCAACAGTAGCCATGGAGTCTAAGCAACTTTGCCACCTAGTAGGGAGACCTGATCTAAGACATGAAAAACATGTGTTTTATCCAAGTTTTAGAGAAACGAGAGCTTTTCTGACCTCAGGTATAACTATGTATGGAAGGAAATACAGGAATTTGTAAGTAAATCAGTAATAGAGTTGTGTATGACTTTGTGATGTAGAAACAATTCTGCAGACAAAAGGATTTGTATTCAGCCAACATAAATAACAAACCCCTTATAACACTACAGCTAATATTCAGTGCAACCAGGTAGGAATTTGATATTTGCCCTCAAAACCCATCTTTCCTTACATGGTGCTGGAATCCTCTTTCAAGTCAATCGGGTACACGTGTAGCCAGACTAATGGGAATCTTTGGAAATGCCCCACCAGTGGTATCTGCTGCTTTGGGATATTTCCTTGACTCTGGATAACATGAAAGGATCTGTGACCTTGTTCCCATATAAGACCATGCTCTTTGAAAAGACAAATAATTATGGCTATTTGATTATAGATGGTATCTTTTTCCATGGCGATACTTCTGTTTCCTTAATCTTGAAGAAAAACCATCAAACCCCTTTTAACATAGGCAGCAAACCCCCCGTGTTACCAGGCTGTGGGTTATTGTTTACTGTCCCTAATATTTCTGAAGTGTCAGAAGTTTCAAGCTCATGTGTTGTTAAAGGTGTTTTTGGCAGACTGCCTTCACACTCTTTTGTAGTGTCCTGGCGCTGGTTGGGCGCTCAACTGACAGAAAGCCATATTAATCATGCCACTGCCTCATTTTGATGGTAGTGTGGAAGATGAGTTTAATTCTGTGGTTTTTGAATGAAGACTTAAAGGAAATGCCTCAGGAAAAAGAAATTTTGCTAGAATCTCTAAAGACATCATTTATTTATTTTTTTTTTATCCTCAAAGCCAGTTTTGATTTCTTACTGATTCCTGAGAGTGATGCTGCTGCCTTGGGCTGGAGTCAAAGCTAACACTTCTGTGTGTGGAAATAAATGTCCTGTTCCTGAAACCCTAAACATTTGGGGAAATGTCGCTTATGATAAATCTACAGGCCAGTTGTAGAGCAATGACTTTCAGAAATGTCTGGTGCTTCTCAGGAGTTTTAGCTCTTCTGTTTCAGCAGAGTAGCTCTACGTGCAGTTTCCTGTAAGTGTTGGGTTATTGCACCCAGCACAGCTATATACCACACTGCACATGTGTAGGAGCTCTGAGTTGCAGTGCATCTGTACTTCTTAGCAACTGAAGGAAAGCCTGTTAGATCTGCCAAACATGGGAAAAAAAACCACACATCTGGACAAATCTGTAACTCTTTAAGTTTGGAGTTCTGAGAAAGAGGAGGAAATGTCTAGAGGAACATGGATGAATGATACTCCAGCATCTGATTTCAATGATCTCTGAACTGGAAAATTTAAGAAAACTGAAACTTGGTTCTCTTGCATTTTTTTAAATAAGCTTATATTCAGCAGCTGATCATTCACCAAGTAAGGTGAATGAGAGTGTTACCCACCAACCTGACAGGCAAAGTTTAGAGTGATGTTCCAGGAATGCCTCTTTGCAAAGTGATTCATGACAGAAGGGAGACAAGGTCATAGTGGGAAGCAGTTAGAAAGGCAGAAAGAAATAAAAGCAGCACTTCTACCATGTTCTCTTGGACATTGTACTTCCACCCCTATTCCTTGTACGTGCACAGGCTTAAATGCCCTTAATTTTCCTGAAAACAGTTATAATTGGGCTATGCTTATGAATTTGTGCATTCTTACATGTTGGAAGTATGATAAACATGTAGGCTGATGGCTATATAAAAAGGTAGCTGTAAGATGTGATGTAGCATAAGATATTTTTTATTCTATAAATACCATTATTTAATTTTTCTATATTAATAAATAAAAAAACCTTTAACTGCAGAAGTGTTTTTCTAAGCCACCAAAGGGAATGCAGCTTCCAGTCACTTTTTAGCTGCCTGTTCCAAAATTTCTGATGTATTCTTGAGAAACGTATCCTAGGTGTTCAAGGCACAAAAAACGTGGCTGTAGGTGTCCATGAGTTGTGACTGTGCAGAGTGCTGGTGTTGCTGTGCTTATTGAAGTGTCCCTGACCAGTAGCTCTTCTAGCTGTTGATCTGGGAGGCCTCTGTTAAATCCCATCTGGCATGGGATTGTATGGCATTCTTCCATTTGAGCAGGGCTATAGGGGACTTTGGTGTTTGTTGGTGGGTGGGATAGTCTTTCGATAGAAGATTCTTCCTTTTTACAGTACTGCACAACGTGGGAAGTCTTTATTGATCACTGTAGAGTTTTCTCATGCTTGTGTTTAGTAAGCAACATCTGTAAACAGCACTGAGTTATAGAGAAAACATTTTTTTTCAGAGGTAGCTATAATGGAAACTAGGAAAATGAATTGATTTCATGAGTTTGCATCTGTCTATATTACTGTGCTGTCCTTCTTTCCCATATTATAATACATATGTGGGACTGACATAAGCATTGTCACTTTGTTTAATAATTTTAGCAAAACCAGCATTTTTGTTCAATAGATTACTAAGGTTCTATTAAATTTTGTTCATTATGGTAAAAATATTATAATGTTAAAATATTACTATTTCTTTGCAGCTTAAAGACCTTTATTACAAACCTTTTGCATGATTTAGTTATTTTATGTGCTGATAAATGTATTCTAAATTCCTTTCCAAAGCAAATGTATGTTTGAAAGATAGCATGGCAAGTTACCTTCATATTTACAGATATAATTCAAAATGTTTCATCTCTGCTTAGTGGATTTCAGTCTATTTGCATATGCATAATGCAGTTAGGTGAGCTGTATGAATTTAGTATTTAGCTTTTTTTTCCCCCCCTCTGTTTGTAACTTCTGCATTATTCAGTACATAAACACAAAGGAATGTGAAACGACAAAATTTAGGGGTTACTGTTTCAGGAAGTGAGAAGGGAATGAAGGTAAGAAGTTCTGTTCTGTTGGGAGAAGACTTGAGGTCATGTGGCTGTAAGAAGAATAGTCCTGAGTAAGGGATTAATAGAGTTAAGAAAGCTGTTGCAAAATGTGACTGCAACAGAGATGAAAGACATCGGATGGTATCAGGAGATAGAGAGTTAGAGCTGGAAAGAGCATGATGAATGGTCCAGAAGAGTGGAGGAGATTAATTCATAGAGGCTGAAGGAGGCAAATCCATGGAGGATACTGAAGATGTGAGAGGGATGATATATGGCAATTTGCTTTTGTCATTATTCTGTGGATAATGTATTTATTGATTGAGGGAGACCCCTGAAACCATGCAGTGGCTCATGTCATGAGGGACAAATTTTATTACTCTTAGTTGGAAAAGGACTTGAGTTTCTGAGCTTTCCTGCTGAAAAGAATAGGATGATTTCTGTAGTGAGGAAATAGGTTTTTAATTTTTGTTTTGTTTTGCCAGTTGAAACTGGCAACAAGTCCCAGATGCTGAAGTACTATGGGTTAAGAGTATGCCAGCATTTCAGGAAGCAGAAAGTTTTTTAAAGTTGTTTCACTTGCATGCAACTTCTAGGATCTCAATGGCAAATCTGGCCTAAAAAAAAGTCAATAAGCAGCACTTCCAAAGATGCTACAGTTTGGTTTTGGTTTGGTTTTTTTTTTGAGCCTTGGGCTCTGTGAAAGTTTTGCTGTTGCACTCTCAAATGTGGGTAAAACAGCCCACTGCTTACCCTTATAATTGAGACAGACTGTGTGTATCCCTCTGCTCTACTTGATTTGGAGATCCTAGTATTACTTGCCTATCTTAATTGCTTCACTTAGCCTAAGGCTGGGTCTAGTTTGAGTAGACTTGGATTTAAATGTGCAAGTTGACTCATACTCACAGCAGAGTTTTTTACAGTTGAAGTTCAGCCTAGATTATAGAGACTGGAAAAAATAATGACCGATGTGCTTGGGGTCTCCACTTGATTACTAGAACAATGTGAACACTGTTTAAATGTATAGTTGTGGTTAAGTATAGAAATTAAAATCTTAGTTTAGACATAGTAGCTACTTAAGCACACCACAATCTGTCTGAAAGTAGAAATAACACCATACAAGAAAAGGAGCAGAAAGGCAAGTGAATCCATATGCTGAAACACAAAGTTCAGGAGGTTATTTGAGCAAAAGAAATAGCTGATAGAAACTGGAAATCCAACACTCGTGAATCCCAGAGACAGAGGCACAGTCCAGAGCGGGCAGTGTGAGAAGGAAACTGAAGAGTCTGAAGTGGAATTTGAAGAGCAAAGAGTCAAAGCCATAAAAACAAACAAGAAATTCTTGCGGTATATTAAAGACAGGAAAGACTGTGAGAGATTGGGTAGGTCCCCTGGGCATGTTATTCCATACCCTGGAGCTGTCAACTGCAGAGCTTCATACAGCTTTGTGTGAAGCATCTGATCCAAACTGTTATGTGCTGTTGGTCCTGGGACTGGATCAATCTCTAGTTTTTCCTGTATGGCAGTTCCTTCCTGATGAGTGCTTTCTGTCCCAAAAGCTCATGCCATGCCATCCCAGTTAGCCCCAAAAATAAAAATAAACCAAAAATAAATTCTCAATGTTCTCTGGATATTTCCACGGTGTTTTAGCAGCTTTCAGCTGAATCAAATGTCAGATTTTGAGGACCATTGGATATACACTTTCTCATACCTCAAGGTCCCATTGTAGTACCAGGTTTTGTGTCTCTGAAGATGTACATGGATGTTTGTATTGGCCAGCATAACAGACTGCTTGGTTATTGTACTGTATCTGAATAGTGTAATCAGGATTGGCAAAATAACACTAGGATGCTGTAGAGAAAGTTATAATATTCCAGAACCTGTTATAAGAACCAACATTATCTAAAGTGTATAAAACAACTGCACGTTTCATAAGGCTTCTAAATACAGATTTGTTCTGTTTGTAACCAGGTTAAGGACTCCTATGAAGTTCTCCTTTGCCATGCTGGGTTCTCTGCCTATGTTAAAATTCCCCAATAGCAAATCTCCTATACTGCTGCTCTCTGAAGAGAAGATTGAAAAACAGTTCTCAAGGTCATATCCTTGAGCGTGGAAACCCATTCACTTTCACCTGATGCCACTTTTAATGGCTTGTGTCTCTGCCTCTGTTCATCTTTGCTGAGTTACTATTTGGTGTGCTCTTTCTAGCTGTGCCTCACTAAATCACACCTCTGACTTTTCAGCATCAGTGAATTCCTCTTTCAAGGATGTTTTGACATTTTCTTGAATTGGAAAGCCCTTGGTTCTTGCAGAACTTCTCTCCATTAGGTTGGGGAAGTTTTCTCCAGTGTTGCGTATCTGTTTCTCTAAACACCTCCATTTGAAAGCTGCATCTAGCAGGGCATCTGTTCTTAACCTGTATGCTAGTAAGACCCGAGTTTGTTGTATGAGGAGGTACTTAGGATGCTGTCTGATCAGGGTAGAACTTCCTCCTGCAGAAGTCATGCAGTCAGGGCAGCACAGGGAAAGCAAGGGTAGGAATGGAACCTGGTTAGCATTTTTCTAGTCACTTTTCTGTCTTGAATAACTTTTATTAGAGTTCTTCCAACTCCTTCCTTACTTCAGTAACCCCTACTCTCCTTTAATCTTTGTTACAGGTGTGGCACGTCTGTAGGAAAAATACTGTCCCAGAGACATCTAAGTTGTACCAGCTCTTTTAGTTGGTTGTCAGGAGCAGACCTGGCCTCTGCTTCCACCCCTAATGCTGCCCAGAACCAGCGACAGGGGGTGGTGTTTGATGAGATGTATCGTAGTCCTTCTAGAAAAGGTGGTGAACAGAAATGTGTAAGGGGGTTTGCGAGTTCTTACAAATAAATGTCTCAGCACTAAATGATGAAATGTGACAAACTGGAGTGTGATGATCATGAAGTCCTAAAACTTAATAGAATTCAAGCCTTGAGTGAAGTGGCATGGGCAGGTCAGGGAATGCTGTTGTGGGTGGTGAAATGGAGTAAACAAAAAAAAAGTGTTAAGGCACGATATTTTCATGAGATTGGAAAACTTCAGGTGTAGGCAGAATACTGGTTCAAAGCTTTGTCAGGGAAGGTGGGCATTAGGAAACATTCCTCTATTGAGAGGGTGGTCAAATGCTGGAATAGGCTTCTTAGAGAGGTGGTTGATGCTACAAGTCTGTCGGTGTTTGAGGCATTTAGACAATGCTCATAACACACTTTCAACTTGGTCAGCCCTAAGGTGGTCAGGCAGAGGGACTAGGTGGTCTTTATATGTCCCTTCCAACTGAGAGAGTCTATTCTGTTTGCAAGGAATTGGTTTATAGCCTTTCCTGGAATAGATTAATCAAATCAATTTTTCCTCCCTAACCTTATGAAAAGTATCATTATACAAGATTGATCTGAAACACAAGAGAAAACCCTACATGAACATCAAACTCTTGAAAAGAGAAGGCGAGATTTGTCAGAGGAGTTGAAATGGCCTTAAAGAATTAAAATGACTGTGAAGTTTAAGGCCATGTTTCACAAATCTGCTTCCTTGGCAGAAAACTTAAGCGTGCACTGAGGTTCTTTGGGGATTTTGTGTATTAATAACTGTACTGCAGAGACAGGATAACCTTTGTGTATGTCAAAATGGCTTTTGAACTGTGTCTAAAACGCAGCAAATGTATTTTTCTTCAGGGCTCAGAATTTCTTATGTTTATCTGTTCCCCTCTCATTTTCAGCCTACCAGTAATTTCCTTATTTGGTTGGATGGTTGTTCCTCTCTTGGTTTCTTTCAGTGCTTCCGAAGGCAATGATCCCATTACAGGGTTATACAGATAAAGTTTCATGCCAAAGGGTCTTTCTTAAAATAAGCAATCAGTTCTGGGGCTTCAGAGAGTATAACCTAAACAGTGGGAGTTGTCTATTAAAATGAATTTAAAGATCCAGAATAAGTGGACAATTTACTTGATGAAAAAGGCTGAATCTTCTAATGTTTTCTGGAGGAAAGGCAGAAAAATTGCTGTCAAAATATTTCACAGTTGTGATTCCTTTCTCCTCTTCCTCCTGCTTTTTTCTCCTCTTCCTCCTGCCTTTTTAAAACTTCATGTTCAATTTTTTATTTGTATGAGCTAAAAATGTGTTATCTAAATGAGTATAGGGCACAGAAATTTGATGTTATATGACCTTGAAGTAAAGATAAGTGTTTTAAGAAGATAAATTCTTTATAGACTTTGTATTTTACTCCAGCATCACATTTGCTCCCTGTATGTTAAGTGTTTTTAACGTAATATGAGTTATATGAAGCTAGGACAGAGCTGATGAAAATAGTCTATGTTTGTAGAGAAAGTGACCATACTATGGAGTTCTCTGTACTTACTGAGAATTAAACTTTTTGTCTTATGAGAGAGTAATGGACTTCAGTGTGGTTAAAAAAAACCCAACCCAAATGCTGTTAAAAGTCCAGGATGGTGCTGTACTACAGTGAATGCCTGTGTATTTCAAAAAGTTACAGTGTGTGTGTGCTCTTTATATTGTAGCTGTGTGTGAGCTAGGGTTCCTGTCAGAGCCTGGAGTGAAATTCTGGACTTCATGCCTGGACAATTTTCTGACTGAAGAAAGCAAGTTGGCAGGGAGATACATTCCACGAGTCTATGTTGAAGTACGGATGCAGTTGCATGGGGGTAATAGATGGCAATGTAAGATGCACTTTATAACTGCAGCTTACAGCTGCTGAAGTCATCTGTCATAAGTTGGTCCATCTGTAGCAGGCATGCCTGTCTCAGATGCATTCCAGTTCTTTTCCAGTTTAGACAGCTACTCAGGCATTGCCAACCAGTGTGCTTCATAGTAGTGCACAGTTTGTTCACAATGGGCATGTGGTAGAGCCAAATATTTCTCTTGGATGTGTCCACTGTTTCCTGTAGTGTATATTGAGCTTTAAATATCAACTTTTTAACTTGTCAACATCAACACTGATTAATATTTTCAATTTCCTGATTTATTGTACCGTTGTTCTGCAGCACTGCTTGTGTTCATGAGATTCCCTCTTTCTTGAAAGACACTGCTGGCTTAACTGGAGCTTGTTAAGGCTTACCATACCATTTACATAGATCACAGTAGTTCTGGTGCTTTAATTCTGACTACTTGTTTGCTAAACTACCTCCAAAGCTACCTGGAAAGGGAAGCTCCTTATCGCAGTTAGAACATGTTATATTGCTGCAGTCAATCTCAATTCACAAGTCATGTTTGAAGTCTGCTGTAGCAAATGGCTAATTTGCTTTCATTATCAGATTGATTTATCCACAACTCTTATTTTTCATTAAGTCGTTGAGTAAAAGATTGGTAAACCTTAAATGGAACCATAAAAGCTGCATATTCAAGAGGTTTTAAGAACTGTGTAATAAAACTTCAGCGTGAATATCAAAGTATCTATTACGTGTATGTAATAGATACTTTGATATTCAATTCAAAGTACATTTCTACAGCTGAGGTCCCATCACCAGTGACCCATATTTAACCAAAGCAAAATAAGCGTATGTTGTAATGTCCCAAATACTCTTAAGCCACAGAAGAAGCAATACAGGGATGACTTCAATACTACAACATGAGAAAGTAGGAGAGGAAAACTAGAATGCATTCCTGCAAAAATGTGCCCTTTATCTCCGCCTGGGTCTGCACTTACTGAGATAATAAAGAATGTCACTGGTTCTCTCTATGTAAAGCTTATGCTTATATACCTTAAATATCAAGGCCCAAGTTGAAAATGCGAGTTTTAGATGTAAAAATTAAGACTGCTCCTTCTTGTGGGAAGACGTTGAGAGGAAGAAAAAATGTCTGTGAGTGTCTTAGGATGCGTTAACCAAGAGATTCTGACACTAGGGAAAAATGGTGCCAGAAAAACGGACAGAATCACTTGCATGAACCTTTTTTATATATGAATAAGCAGCTGCTGCAGGGAGGGGAAACCCTCTGAGCTCAGAAAATGTTCCTGTTAGTGCATATAGAGTGTGTCTGATGTTTTGTAAGTGAGAGCACATGGACAGCTTATGGATGTGGAGCCTTAATGTGGCATCTTGTTCTCTTTGCTGATCTATTTCAAGAAGCCACTGTTAACAAAATGAACATCAACTCTTTAAGATACTCCATCAGTCAAATTTGAAAATAGACTTTTTGTAGCAGTCCCTGGGAGGTCAGCAAGCCCAGAAGAGAAACAATTGGTCACTAATAACAATCTGGCAACTCCCTGGAAATTCAAGGTTCAGGACTATTCATGAGAGCTTCCCTGAACACCTGACTCCTCGTGCTTGTCCTTGAGTCAGCTCACGTAGATCCAAGCCATGCAACTTTATACAGAGAAACTCAAATTGAAAAGAAAAAAAAAGGTCTAAGAATACTTCAGACACTTTTACTTTTTTTTTTTTTAGACTATCCTTGTTCACTCTTACAAAATTCTGTTGCTGCTGCTATTAGTGAAAAAACATACTGAATTGTGATCTGACCATCAACAGACTTAGGATGAATATACACACAGGGGATTGCAACTATGGAACTTGAATTTAAGCAAATTCTGTGATCTTGTAAAGCCTTAGTCATCCATCCAGATGCCTTCTGAGATATGCATGGCAACGTTGAAACATGCTGTCGGGGTAACTTTATTTTGATTAAGGACTGCACAATTTTCTGCACCCCATTAGTTTCACTGCTTTGGTCTTCTCTGGTACAGCTGGGAGTTGTCCTGTAAAATCTCTGCAGTCAATGTGATTGGAAAAATTTCCCTTTGTGTATTTCCTTTCCTTTTTTTTTTTAAGGAAGGAATTTCAGGAGAAAAATAAGTGTGTTGATTTTTTCTTTTAGTGCTAATCGACTTGATGTGCTTTCCCTTAGGAATAACTGGCGCTAGTTCCCCACAAACATCTGGTTAGCTATCAAATCACTAACATCTGTACTGCTGTCACTGCTGACCCATATGCCAAACACATGCCAGTCACTATACTTGAAGGAATTTGAAGGATAAATTGGGAACCAGCTCTTCATCATAAAGAAAAATGTGTTCTATTTTTATAGGATTATTTTAAGTATTGATTCACCTTTAATTTCCCCATTGAGAGAGGCTTTGTAAGCCTTTTTAATAAATTTATAGTGATTTTGGTGTCTGAAATGAGTCATGGAAATTTTTTCCCACTATTTTTTGTCTTCAGTAGTTGAATTTCTTTGTTCTGATTGTACAGAAAGTCCATGAACAAGGTGTTTCTTCAAAAAAAATGACCTTTCAATTACATTATGGTTTTATGATATCAAATATGTTTTAAAAAATCCTCAAAAGAAACACCCAAAATATATGCTGGAGGAAAGGGTTTTGGTTTCTTTTTTTAAGCATTAGTTGCCTATATCTTTTATCAAAGCAAGTACTTTTGCCTTTAACCTAAAATCTATGCTTTTTGGTGTGCTATGGAAGAGCGCAAAGGCTCTTACCCTGGGAGCCATTTAGTGGCCTGCAGCTGCTCTGTGGAAAAATACCAAAGAGCATCTTCAGCTGAAATTTGGGTGTGGGTATGGCATCTGTTCTGTCACCAGCCTTGCTTGACAGTTGTCCAAGGATCTGAAAGCCACAACAGCTACTGAATTAATCTGAAGATGACTTGTATGAAAGACTCTCTACATGAAGACATAGCTTTTGGCCTTTTTTTCCCCCTCAGGTTATTTTGCAAAGGATTCCCTATGTCAACCAGCCTGAGAGAGAAAATTGTGTCAGGTTAATAGGTTCACAGTACCAGCAAATGAAATTGATGTGGCCTAATCCAGAATGAGAAGAGAGAGCTGGCCTGTGCTATTGTACAAGTGGGAGGCATGCCGTGAGCGTGAAGACTGCCATTCAGTGTCTGACCACCCTCATGATCCATCTCCCTCTTCCAGCCAAGGGCCAGAATCTCTGCGTGTGGGCATATGGAGTGTGCAGTTCCCAGGGCAGCTGGCAGTCTTTGGTTAGAGATTCTTTGCTGAACATGCTGAGTTGTGCTATTGCTGTTGCCTACATAAAGACTGTTTTCTTTGTTTTAAAGTTGTGGATAAATACAGGTTTAATCTACATTTTAAAATAGGAAGACCTTTTACGTCTTACTTGTGACTGTACCTCTTTAGGGGAACTCAGATGTGATTCCTCATATACCTACATTACTACCTAAACAAGAATTAAAAAAACAACCTCTCTTCCCCATTTCATCTTTGTTAATTTAGTCTTGTCTCTTGTAGTTATTTTTCTGTCAGATTTTTAGAAATGGGTCATAATGAACCACCTAACAAATTCAGCTGGAAATCATGAAATAGTTCATGACCTTCTGAAACAAAGGTATTAGTTTTCCTACTGCCAGCCGAACTCTTTAATCAGAGGGTTGAGAAAATTATCTCCAGAGACTCTGGTTGCTTTTCTGTTAATGAAAAGATTCCCAGAAGAATGGAAAAACTTCTACATCTTCCTGCTTTCTCTTGATGGACTCAGAATGCTGAGAGGTTTTTGTTGATTCTTTATATAATGCAAGTCTTTAGACATGTGCTTTACTTCCTTTCTCAATAGTATTTAATACAGCAGAGAGACACAAATGGAATACCTCAATTTCTTCTGTGTCCCAAAGGTTCTGGCAACTGTGGAGTGCGCCCCAGTCAGGAAGCACAAACACGCAGTGCAGCAAGGTACCAGTTTTAGAATGTACTTGGTATTCTGGGCGCATCTGGATTGTAAAGATATGTTTTATACTTAACCATCAGTAACATCCCAGTGCTCAGTGTTTTGTGGATCATCATCAGTATCGCTGTGTAAGTCAAGCAACAGAGGGAAGTCTGTAGTGGTTTTGGCAAGCCCTGCCTGCTCTCCAAGCCTAATTGTGTCAAATATGCAGTGTGTTTCAGCTCCAGCAGACCACCAACATAGTGCCCGCTCTTTCTCTAACGATGGCATCTCTTCCTCTCTGGTACTGGTACCTGGCACTGTGAGAAGTTGGCACAGCTTTTACTTTCTCTATGGCTTTCATTTGTGGGATGGCTTCAGAAACAATTTTTGGCTGCTTTTTTCCCCTCATATGTTTTGAAGAGTCCCTCTCCTCAAGCAGTCTAGTCTAGCAATATCTCTGCATAGCCACACTTTGCTTGTACATTAGCTGTGTCCCCACCTCATTGCATTTCATATGGCAGTAGTCTGTGGTGACTGACTTGCTCCTGAAAACTTTTATGTCTGTGTCCTACTACGTGAGTTGCCCTCGCTCCTGCCTAGGCATAGATTTCATTAAGAGGGGGTTTTATTCTATATAGACCCTGAACATTCAGAGTGTTATGATAAATGACCCACTGTCTCAGGCTTTCAAGCCAGCCCATACCCTGACTGAGTATGAATACAAAGATTCTCCTAGAGTCTGGTTTAGTTCAGGAAACGACACTACATGTGCAAAGTGTCTCTTTAAAAAAGTGCAATAAAAGTAACAAAATTAGCCTGGGAAATCCAAATAAAAGTGACACCCTCTTATTCAATCCTGCCTGTGGGAAGAGATTACCTGAGAGACTTAATCCTGTAGATTGCAATAATGGAATTATCTTCACTTGTAAGCTAACCCCATGCTAGCACGTGTAGTGTGGTGATCCGCAGCATTGAAAGGCTGCTTACACACGTGGAAAAGGAGCTGCTATGGAAACCCAGAAAGAATGAGAGAACTGTTTTGCACCATCTTCCAGTGATAGTGGCATTTTTGTGTGTCAGGGCTTAATGTGAGTGGTCAGTAGGAGCAGTTACCTCCCTGGCTAGCTGCAGATGCAGGCATGTCTCAGTCTCCTTGAGCTCCATCTTTCAATGTGCTTTTGAGTAACAACCATGTGAGTTTTGAGAAGTGTAGAGTTACAGTTAAATAACCTAAATCTTATGTATTAAAAATTGGTAGAAAAAGTGTGCAGGACTTTGGCACTGGAGGTTCTGTTAATTCAAAGGAATTGCAGCTGTATATACCATGTATCTCTTCTGAAGAAACCAAACTGACGGAAATTTGCTTTTTAGAACCCAGGATAAATCCTACCACTGCAGAAGTCTTTGTTCGGCCACTGCACCTTTTCAGACTGACTATGTTTTTACAACAGTATTCCAATATGTAAAAAAAAAAAATATCCTGCCCACAGCAAGAACCTTACTTGAAAAGATAATGGGGATTTACTCCATCCCATAAAATGATGATTCAAGGTTGATTTTTAAGAAAATAATGTTCAAGCTGTTGTTTATTTTTACTGGGAAGCTTTTTTATTTTCTAAGAAAAAATTATGACTTCTCAATTCACTATACATCTTTGCAACTGTGCACAAGGTTTTAGCCTGAAAAAATCAGTGGGTTTTTTTGTATGTGGCAAAAAATTTACTCGTTACAATAGTTAAGTCAGACCTAATGTAAGCACTGTAGACTGTTTCTGGGGATTTATCTTGAAAGAAATGTTTATGGTTTTGGAGTTGTCATTCAAAGCTATTTTGCAAGTGCTTTGTACTGTTACCTGTCTTGGGAATTGTATGTTATTTGCCATAGCTGTGGCCACCAGTCATCACTGTCTATGTTGGTGATATATCAAGTAAATCAGAAAACACCAGTTCTGTTCCCAGTCTGATGGCTCTTAAATATCCTAGGAACTTCAAAGGTAGTTCCAATTATGTTAAGAACTACCTTACAGATATGTAGCTGCTTGTGTTTTGGGTTGTTTCATATGGGTATGGTTTTTATTTTCATAATCCCCTTATAGATTGAGAGCTGTTTTTCTAAATTAATTATTCTTGGAAAGCAAATTAAAGGTAGAACAGAACTAATGTTGTTGAAGCACAAACATAGTTCATTCTTAACTTGTTTTGGCCCAACTCCTGTAAAAACTGTGAACTGATATTACTGAGTAATAGCTGACAGGTTTGAACTTGGCAGGTCTGAATCAAATGAATCCTCCTTTGGAATTCTGTTTTGACAGAATGTGAATAATACCGATAGCCATGGCTTTGTAAAAACTCCAGCCATAGTCCTCAGGGCTTTTACTGCTCTTCTAGATCATCTTACCACAGAGATGCTAGATGTCCATCAGCCTTCTACTGCACAACTATTCCCAAAGAACTACTTGCTTTATTTATCTGTCATCGGAAGCCCAGCGGTGTCATAAAAGGTTAATACCACATCTGGTCTCCAGCTTTCTGCTGGTCAACTGATTTAGTTTTACTCGAGAGGGCTCACTTTAAAAAGGAACACTTGCACCCTGTAATTACAGTGTATAAAATAAGGTACGACTGTACTGAAACGCAGTATGGAGAGGTAGTAAACAGTTCAATTTAATTACCAACTAGTTAATTGTATTCATAAAAATTTTAAGTCAAAATAACCAGTGAGCAGCTTAAAATCAAGGTAGCAAACTGTAACTGATTTTGTGGTACACAACAACTTACTGTCTATAAACACTTCCATACAGTTCTTTCATTAAAAAGGGCAGGAGTGGTTTGGTATTGAGGAACTTTCAGTAGTTTAATAAATATTTTTGCAGCTGGTTGCAACTTTGTTACACTTTATTGTTTTGTTACTGGTAAAGCCAGTCTGAAAAAGGTGTGCTTGCTGCTGCCAGCAATTTGGATGTATTCCCCAGTGTGCAGTCGACAGAAATCATTACTTGATTTCATGACCAAATGCCCACGGAAGACAAAAACTTCCTGTTTATCACTAAACTGTCCTGCATTGATTAAGGTGTCTCCTAGGCTTGTGCCTACTGCCTGGTTTTCCCTTGGCTTCACTGGCTTAAAAAGCAGTTGAGCCTTTTTTAAACTTGGTGATATTACTTCTATACTGATGCTTGGAGAGTCAAATACTTGACAAAATAACCCCAAGTTAAACGATTGAGTCTCACCACGCTGAGCTGCGTATTCCGTCTCCCTGTACAAGACTGTACACTAAAGCAGCTGGTTAAGTTTATGAGAAAGCAGAACCAGAAGACCAAATGGAGCTGTAGGACTGTTAGACATGGGTTGGGGTTTGCTGGCTGGGGCAGCAGTCTGAGAGGGTGCTGGTTTCCGATGCAATTCCAGAGCTGTGCCAAGGCTGTAAGAATAGGTTTGTGCATATGAGAACAACAACCAAGACCGATTTTTCATGCCAAGACAGAAGTTTTCAGATGGTACTTCATGGTGTTGGTTCCTATTGCTGTTACTGGAAGTCAGTTTTCCAACAGACCCTTTGGAAATTGGTTCTCCCAAGTGTCTTAGCTTTGCCCACATTACCAAACTGCTGCTAGGAAACTCACATTGCACCAGGCTTTCTCTTACCTGGCAAACTGCTGTTGAGGCTCCCGGCACAGGAGATGCTAAGAGGAGATCAACGACTATTCTCATTGCTACTAAAAATTTTTTAAGTCCTTGCAACTTTTCATCAGTTTTCTTAAGTTAAAAACAGCCTTAAGTTGCACATGGAACTGAGCAGAGGGTTGAAGGATGACGGTAGTAGCTTGTAAATAATCCTACCCATTGATTTCCAGTTAATCAAGGCTGTACATAGCCGTTAGGTGTGGTCAGAGGAGGTTGCGTGGTATTTCTATTTCCAGCTTGGGCAGTTCTATCAATAGGTACATGACAGGATATTTATCTGATGTTATCAACATAGGCAAACTCATGGAGAGACTGTTAAATAAAGACCTTGTCCCTAAACGCAGTAATAGAAAGCTGTTTTTTTTTCTGCTTGGTCTGTATTCTAGAAGGATTGATTAGCTCTGAAGACAACATACCCTCTTCTTGTTGTCAAGGTGAGAAAATTCAAACTTCTTTTTCCCAGACTGACTTTGTTTTCTTGCTGTAGGATCTTTTTGTCACTCTGCCTTGTTAGAAGCAGCTACACGAAGGGAGTGGGAAGCAAGAGATGCTTCTGCTTGGCCCAGGTTCTTAGACATTTCAGGCTTTCTCAAGAAATGTTGTGGATGGAGCAGGCCTGCATTGTTTTGTCCAAGGGTTGGTTTAGCATCAACTACAATGTGGTGGACGTCCTATTTCCATGGGACTGCTGATAGGCTTGTTAACATGGTTTTTCTTCTCAGATTCATCACCCGTGACTGTTGATGTGTAGTTAGACTTCCATCCTGAAAAAGGAAAACACAAGAAAAGTTAATAGAGCTTTGGGCACAGTAGAGTGATGCAGGGTGAATCAGAAGGGAACTTGCAGTGCTTGACTTCCTTTTCTATTAGGAAAATATCACAAAATAGAAATGAAGCTGAAAGTTACAAGAAGTTGTTTTCAAAAGCAGCTTAAGGAACTGTTTTCAGGTGCTATCTTGCACTTACATTCTTTTAAAGCTATCTTAAGGTCTGAAAAAACTCACCTGTTCATCTTGTTTAGTGATACTTTTTTGGACACTCTTTGTTCTTACTCTTTTAAATATGTTTAGAGATGACTGCATATCCAAAAGAGTAGGACTCTGAACTTTATCATGTGTCTTATGTAGATGTGTCTGGTGTGATTTTCACATCATTCTCTATGCATCAAATTGCACATAATGTGTACTTAAAGTTTACTGCTGCAAAATATTGATATGTTGTCCTTTATTTTGGCAAACCATAAAGATGCAGAAGATTTAATGGACTTGGAAGAATTAAAAGGAAGCTATTGTTTAACAAACTGGGGCTTTTATTCATCCTATAACTGTGTAATAAATGCAAGATGTTGAAGGGAAAGAAGCCAAATATTAGTGTAGTCCTAAGAGACCAAACAAATAACTGAGCTACTTAAATTTGTCATTCTTCTTTCATGATTACACTCCAATCTGAAGTGTACACAGATGTTATTTCTGTATAGATATCCTCAGTGTTTGCTTCTACTTTTGGCTTATTGAGAATTGTTAAATCTGTTCAGTAATGTTTATACTATAATGGTTTCCTTTTTTCTTTTAGTAGCCTGTGGGGTTTTGAATGTTAAGTTCACTGCACAGTCAGTTATCATAGTGTGTTAGCGTTGTGGAGAGCTGCTACGTTAGTAGGGTGGTCCTACGTTGTTGGATGTGCAGTCAGCAACTTCCCTTTCATGTATGTGTGTCATAGCTTCCCCTCAGGTTTATGACTTTGGCCTTTATGAAGTTTCAGTCAGTAGGCCCCCACTCTGTCTGAACCTCAGCTGCTGTGTGATAGAAATGGTCCTGTGCACAAAAGTGTCTGGTGCTTACATGGACTTCATTTGGGGAAAATGGTTCCTGTGCTAACATTGCTGTGTTGGACTTATGGAAAGAAGCGCATGTGGATTTCGACTGATTTGGAATAGAGTGAGTTGTAAGCAACTGAACCTCTCCTAATGCTCCCCATCTGAACCCTGTAGTTGCTTATACAGTAAGGATCTCGATAGCTTCTGGAGGTCATCTGTAAGAGAGGGACACAAGTGAACTTTATGGATATCACGTGTTGGAGCAGATTTTTTGGGGAACATCCTCCCTCCTGTGTGTATTCCCTGAGACCTTGTCTGCTGACCATCAGGCAGTGTCTGGAATTGAGGGTTTATGAGATGAAGGCAAGCTCTTGTACTACCACGTGTGCGTGGACTCACTGTGTGCTGTAGTGAATGGTTCTGTTGAGGCCTTTCCCTGGGTCTGTGTTGTCATGTGTCTGGGAGCCCAGAAAAATAAAACATTTCCTCAGAACACACCCAGAATCCTTTCTGTGACAGGAATGGTGGCAAATTGATGTGTAGCAGTTCTTGCATCTTTGATTCTTGTCCTAAGGATAGGGCAGCAGGAGAAGGAGCTGGTGCACCTGACCACACTTACAATAGAGATGACAGCAATTTAAAAATGTGAAGCTATACCTGCTGAAGTGAAAGTCATTTAATGCAGTGTTCACGTGGTTTGAGAAGCTAGTTTAAAGCTGTGGTTATGGTATTAGATATTTTTGCATTGTCTGTACTGCTACTTAAATTTTACTTGTTCTTTCCCTCAAGAAACCTCCAGGTGGTGAAAAAGTAGAGGAAATCTTCAGAAAATGCTGGCACACCAGTGCTGGGCAGACTGATAGATGCCTCCTGAATCTGTATCTCCCTATAGCATTATCCTCTAGCAGACTTTTTTAGCAGAACATATTCTGCAGCTTTGTCTGATGTACAGTGAGCTTAAATCAGGATTAAATCCCACTGAAAGAGTGGTGTTACATGGCTGTAAAAGCTGGTGTGAGATAAGTCAGGAATCCTTTGTGGTTTTTACTGTGTTAGGTATATGAAGTGTAGCTGCTGGCTGGTTTAAGGAGTAGTAAAACATCCTCTGTGTCAGGACAGATTCCTGTCAGAAGGAAGCTGTCACTCAGAACCAAGCTGTGCCATGCTCATGGTGAATGAGTGTGGCTACCAGACTTGCAGAGCTATGTGTTTCCATCTGTGTGTGTTAGACTGAGGATAACGTAATTTTTAGTGTATGTGAACTCTAGGAGCCAAGCAGGAAGCCCAGCTCTGTGCTCCTGGTGGACAGCAAGACCAGCATCTTGCTATACCTCACTCCAGAAGCAAGTTTTCAAACACCATCAGTTTGAATGGAAGGTTTGCAGAGGGGAACTGCATTTGATCAGCTGTGTTTGACTGTCACAGACACGTTAGTGGTGGCATCAAGTGTTTCTGGAGTACATGATAACCAGTTTGAATAAAACCCTCCCTGTGGAAGGTGGTGTGGCCTGACTTACATTTATTCCAATACCAAAGGAAGACAAAACATACATGATGTCTCCATCAAATTCTGGATTATTGTGGTTATGTCTTGTTTCTGTTCAGATTCAATATATTTGCAGTTTTTAGTATGTTGAATGCTGCTGGTGGGGACTGGAAGCCAAAGACTGTGAAAGGTGATCAAATGCTTCTCACAGTATGCACTTAGGCATAGCATTCACTTCTTGCAAGTTAATAAATGTCTGAAGTTTGCTGTATTGCAGTACACAGGTGAGCACCTAATTTTTTAGAGAGTAGTAAACCTTCATTGGGATTTAAAAGCTCCATACAGAGTATCATACAAGGGACATGAAAAGCATATATAGTCAGACACTTAAAAAATGAGATTCTAAGCTAGCTTGCTTGCTCTGTACAACCAAAATGCAAATTGTCCACTGTTACAAAATCATTTGGCTGCATGAGACCCTGTTACTTCAAATTAAAGGTCTAAGAACATCCAGTTGATCCAGTAGTTTGATTGTCTTGAGCATCTCTTAATGTATAACAAAGAAAAGAGACCTTCTTATTTCCTTTTCAAACATTACTACTAGGGTACCTGCAAGCATGGCTCATCTTTTTGCATCTGTCCAGTGGTGATAAGGAAGCAAATGATACCTTACACATGTTTGCAGCACATCTGCAATCAGCAAACATTTTGGCTTTGTGCCATGCTTTTGATGTTAGGTGCCTGTGCAGGAGGAATGAAGCTGTATACCATAACTATTTTTCTCTTATACATTGGGAATTTTATGAAACTATTTTATTTCTTAATTGTCTCAGAATAATGCACAATTTTATTTAATTGAATGTAGAATGTTCAGTTAAGAGGTTTGAAAATAGTGGCACGTTATCCCAGGAAGCTGCTGAAACCTGTTTCCTTGGGATGTATGTTGGCATTGACTGTGGTGCTCTTACCTGTCACTGAGGCTGTGATTACTCAGGACAGTAAGGATGCCTGCTCATTCACAAATGCATTTCGCTTCCTTTTTGAATAAGGAGGTTGATGCCTGTGGTAGTGCTTTTATGGGTGTGGAAGGTAAAGCTGGAGCACTATACCATTGGCTTTGCAGGAGTCCCTGCTCCCGTAATACAATGACAAGTGAATATCCATAAGGCAGCGTGTGTAGTTGAAGGAGGAAACTTAAAATGCTGTTTTCATGTTTTGAATGTTTTCATTCATTACCTTTTTGGTATGGTAAAGAAAAGTGGTGTTTATGTTCCTCTAGAAATAAAAATAAACACATGGGGTGATGTGGCAAACAAAAACTTTTAACAGCACAGTAGCAGGCAGCAAACTTCACTCACTGCAGTTTAAGTTGTGGCTATTTCCATCATAAATCTGATTTTCTGAAGTTTTTTGGCTGTGAAAGTCTGCTTCAGTCTGAAACTTGGCAAGGTGTTTCTTTGCCTGAGAATGAACTTCCTTCTTTTTCAACTGAAGTGTATCTGAATTCTTAATTTCAAGGGGTTTATAAGCACTTCCAGAGTAGTGCTTGCTGTAATACCAGTGGGAAAGCTGAAGTGATTCTCTGGCAGGAGGATACAGCATGTGTGCGTGTGTGCAAAATACTGATGATTTAATGTAAAATGAGATATGTTGTGTTATCTGTCTAGTTAAATCACCCTTTGTGGTAAAGGGATTGTAATGCTTATCATTGCAAGCAAGTTAGTTGCCCAGGGAGATGTACAAGAGGAAGGCGCTGAGCGGCTTTCCTCTAAAACTTCACCAGTGTATGCTAATCTTGACTTACAGTATTGTATCTGCTCCTTGGCTGAGCTGATCTCTGAGCGACTTCAGTTTGAGTTACATTGCAGTGAGCCGCCTGGTGATGTTCGGATGAATGTAGAGTAGGATTAGACCGAAAACCCATTATCTGGCCAGTCCTCAGGAGGTACAGAGTGACAGGTCTCCTGCTTTGCCTGGAACTACTCGCCGTCCAGAGGAGCACAAGAATGATTTATGTCAGAGGCTGTAGGTTGTAGTGCTTCCAGAAAAAAACAGTGGCAATGGTGTGGGTTACAGTCTTCTGTGTCAAGAAAAATAATCTTGGGAACTGATCCCTTCCTTGCCCTGTCTATGAATTCTAGCACCCCAATCAGTGTTTTGGGTATGTAATATTTTTTTGCTTAAATTTTAAAAACTTTTTTAGGCCACTTGAAAATGGTGCAGTTAAACGAGATAGTGTTACCCTGATTTTATGATTTTGTTATTGTTCATAGCAAAATTGATGTCAAGTCCTGCCCAAGCACTGGCTGGTGTCCAGACCTACCTAATGTTAACAGGGAGAGAATTTATTCATAAAGCATCTTTCCTTCATCTTTGAGTTGTACTGTGCAAGAAGTGCCTCTTAGCCACCCACTTGCCGCACTGTGAAACAAAAGCTTCAGCTTCTGTTTGTTTTCAGTTATCTCATAAGCTTCCATTGAGCTGCTGTCCATCAGCTTATCTGTGGTTGCTGTTTGTGTGTCAGCTTGGTCTAGTCCATCCTTCTGGCATCTATTTACTCTGTGCATCATCTGTCTGTATTGTAAAAGTATGTGTTTTAGAAATCTAGGCAGGTTGTAGGAGGACATTCACAAATTCACAGAATGTCAGGAGTTTGAAGGAACCTTGAAAGGTCATCTAGTCCAACCCCCTGTCTGAGCAGGTTCACCTAGATTAGATCACACAGGAACGTGTCCAGATTGGTCTTTAATGTCTCTGGAGAACATGACTGCTTTGTGCTTTTTCCATTCCCGATGCAGGATTTTGTAGCAATAGATCACCAGGAATGAAAAGCTAATGCAACTTTAAGCTGTTATTATGTTATCAACATACTGCTTTCATCAACTATTAAGTGAATAAAACATTTCAAACAGTTACAGTTGAAAAGTACAGCTAATGAATGAGGATCAGCATTTCTGTGCACTGACTTTAAATCAATATGTGGTGAAGTCTTACAGCTTTACAAGAGCTTGAATATGAATTTTCACCCTTTTATTAAATGTGGATGTTTTGGTCCAGCACAACGGTGATGGTGTGATTGGTGTATTTATAGACAGCTCCTGTTACCACATACTCCCCTCTCAGACCTAGAACTTGCATCACACAAATCTTTTTGCCTATTCGACTATTCTTTTCTGGACTTCCATGGGAACATTGAAAATGATGCAATCCTTCCTGAGTGGTGGGAACTAATGTCACTTGTACCTAGATGGATGTTTTGGGCGAGTACCATGCTGAACTGGCCAGATTCAGCACCAGTTACACAACCTATTTTAGGTAGACCCTGCCTGTGGTTGCAGGAGTCTCTGGGAACCCTTCAGGAGTTTGGGTCAGGGTCTAGTTACTGAAAATATGTTGTGATTTTTTTAAAAAAGAAAATATTTGTGTTATGTGTTGCCTTTATTATGTACATGTAATATTTAGGAGACTTAATCACATTACTGGTGAAAGCTGTATTAATTGTTTGTGCATTAATATAGCAGTGTTCACATAAGTATTGAGGTTGCTGTTTGGGACAGTGTTAGTCCTGTGACTAAGATGAGATGTGCTTGCTGTTAACCTCTGGTTCTTTCTTTTCCCTGCTGCTTTTTTAGAGGCCTTTGAGTCTTTGCTTCGCTTTGCTGAAAACCGCACAAGTTCCCTGTTTGAGACAGCTTACAGACCTATGGCAAAAGAAGCAGCAGAGCCTGTTAAAGAACTTTTTACAGACATCTCTCTCTACATTCTGGGTGCAGAGACTACAGTGGAAAGCGCAGTGTTACGGTTCTTTGACAGCCTCTTTCCTCTGGTGTATAGTCGGCTAATAAACCCGGGAATTACAGATTTATCAGAGGACTATACAGAGTGTCTGCGGCTTACAAGGCAAGACATAAATCCATTTGGACGCTATTCTAAAAACATGGTTACAGAGCTGTCGAAATCTCTTTGGGCAAGTAGGATGCTCAGCCAGGCCCTCAGTCTGGGCATCGAAGTGATAAATACTACTGAACACGCAGCTCTCACGAAGGAATGTAGCAAAGCTCTGGTGAAGATGCAGTACTGCCCGCACTGCCAGGGCCTGACGCTAATCAGACCCTGTGTCGGATATTGTCTGAACGTAATGAGGGGCTGTTTGGCCAGCATCTCAGAACTGGATGCTCAATGGAGGGAGTACATCTCCACGCTGGAATATCTGACTAATGAAATGGCTGCCTCACACGATCTGGAAATTGCGCTGACAGGAATCCGGAACTCCATCAATGAAGCCATCCTGCATGCGCAGTTGAACGGACCACAGCTCTCTGCTACAGTAAGTGCTCTCTTAATTATTTGCTATTCCTGTTTATCACTTTCATTATTTGATGAATAAACATTTGAACAAGTTGATGTTGTCTTTGCATCAGTTTTTAGTCTTCAACTAGATCTTTGGTTAATGGTCCATGAAAACATTACAGATAATTATGATTAATTTCCTTTGACGTGCAAGGAATGGGAGGAGGGGGAAGTCCATTCCTTGAGAAGCAACCCTGTAAAGCAGATAGTTCTGCCTTGTCTGCAGAATTCTCTAAACAAAATGGTGTGGTATCCAACATTTGATATCAGCAATGTGTTTTTGGAGTCTAAACCATCAGATTCTGCAACTCTAGCAGGAGCAGTTATGGAATAGCAGTTCCCTGTCATGTGAGTATTTGTAGTGTGTGTACACATTCTACAGGAATCGGGGTAATGGGGTTAGATGAGGGGTTTCTAAATAAAGACATTGTTTCATAAATTTAGAGTCCCTTTACTTTTGTGGATTGAGACATCAGGAATGTAGTACAGGTCTGTATATATACACCTGTCATGCAAAAGTTGGGGAAAAAAGCATGAAAAACAATCAAACTTATTTATCCTTTAATTTCATAAATGCTGTCAAAAATACACTTAAAGTGGATCCAGTTTTGTGAGTGGTAGGTTGGAGAAGAGAATTAGGGTGGTAGAACTGTCTCATAAACAACAGCAGCATATGTTCTGTCAGGGTATTGAGGCTTAGACCAGAAATTATGGAAATGACTAACGAAGCAGCTGACTACATCTGTATATAGTTCAACATGATTTTCAGTGAGGAAAAAGAAAGTACCAGTGTGGCATTAAGCAGGGTAAATACTAATGTAAAAATGCAGATAGGTCTGGCTGTCTTAAGATATATCTCAAAAGAAATTTGAGCCTTAATGAGAAAGGAAACAAATGAGAAGGAAATGCATAGATCTAAAAATTCCTGTGCTGAACTCTTTGCTGTATCATGAAAGAGAAAAAATACCTCTGAGTCTGCAGAAAGAAGCTATAGCAGATGCTATTCCAAACCAAATGTCTTTCAGTCTGAGGGTTTTCTTTAATGGTTATTGAAATCCTTTTAATCAGGTCTTTCCCAGTTCCCTCATAGTAACTTTACACACTTTCCTTCCTCCGTTCAGTGTGAATTCAGAAAGTGTGTTTGAAACGGGAATTCTCTTTCACCAAAGAGCTCTCAGTTTTCTCTGACTAGCAGAATCTCAGCACACAGCTGAAGATGGTGTGTTTTGTGCTGTTATAAAGGCTGCTATGTAGGATGGCAAAGGCTGTTTTCTGTTTAAGAATAAAAACAACATGCCAGGTTGTGTTACCCTCAGTCTTGTAGCTTTTTCAGTTGTCAACAGGGTAAGATGATACTTTGAAGAAAGCATTTTCTTCTATTTGTGTAAGTGTTTAGTCTGATACTGATTTAGAACTTCACTGATTAGTTACAGGGGATACCATTATTTAGAGAATTGAGCCTAGTTAAGCTGTATTTCCTTCTCTGAAGAAACAGAAAGGAGTTCAATCTACAACTTCAGGATTTCTGTCTGTGAGATGGCTTCTCGGAATCCGGGGCCTGATTCTCAATTACACGAGGGCCCTTTTGAGCTGTGCTGATGGGGTTTGTTCCCGCTGCCTTTACTGTTCGTTTTGCCTGCAGGGAAATGTTCAGAAAAGAAGATACCTCCTCTTTTCCCTTCATAAAAATGGAGAGACCTTTTTCTGTTTTTGTGGTATTGCTCTTCAGGTTCTGCAAAAGTGGAAATGTTTAACTTCTGTACAGTTGCCATTACAAATGATGTAATTGGTTTCATTCAATTATAAATAATCTGTGGAAAACTCATTCAGGAAAGCAGAGTGCTCCTGGCGATTTTCATTTATCCTGAAGCAGCCTTAATTAGTGCACCTGCCCTTTTAGGAAATGTTTTATGTTTTTTAATAGGCAGTATGGCTAAAAGTTTGAGGTTTTTTTAAGCTTGCTACCTGCCTGGATGGTAATGAATAATGGAAAGTTAGATTATGGTTCCTTGAAACCAGGGGGAAGGGGTGAAATAAACCAATAAAGCACTTAGGGTATTTGCTCAAATGAGGTGTAGTCTGTTATTATAAATTTTTTAAATAATAGAGAAATCCTATTTGTATGACAAGTGCATAACTTCCAGAGACTGGCCTCTGCTGATCTTGTCCATTAGAGCCAAAAGAATTGCTTGATTTGCTGCAATAGCTTGTGTGAAAGGTCACCTTTAAGATATTAGTAATCTCTCCTCCAATTGCTCCAGAACGTGCTGCGCCATTTGTTCAGTGATACTGGCATGTCTCCAGCTTACTTAACCTAATGTGGGCCCGCCATGCTCTGCAGCATCAGCAGTCATAATCATTGCTTTCTGGTTTGTCTGCTGGAATCTAATTGTCTTTCGTATTGGTAGGAGCCCTGACTGCCTCTTGGTGCCAGCTACGGAGACCAAGTTTGTTCACCCTTCCTTATAATTTTTGAGACTCTATAATTTTTTTTTGCCTCTTTGTTTTTTCTTTTTGTGTCTTCATGTTGTAAGTCTAGTCTCATTTTTCATGTGCTCAATCTATTGTATATTCAAAATTATAGATTTATATGCTGGTTTCTTTATTTTTTTTTTATTAAAAGTGAAACTAAAATACCCTTAACTACAATCCAAGGAGGGAGAGGTGGTTTTGAAATGCACACTGGGCACTGGAACTTCGGAGAAGTGTATCACCAGGTAGCATACCAAATGTTGACTGTACCTCTACTCCTGGGAGTCAGGTCCCAGTAAGGTTGTGTTCCATAGGCTTGTATAGGGCTGCTGAGGGCTTGCTTCATGTTTGCCGCCAGCAGACCAACGGTTGCGAATGGGAACAGGTATTGGAAGCAGAATAACGTAAAGGGAAGGGAAGATTTCTGCTGGATTAGAAATGGCCAGAATCTCCCTGGCCCCACTAACTAAAATCGCACTGCCCTGGAACGGAATGTGTCCCTGTGTCAGGAATGTTCTCAGACCTAATAGCAAAAGGATGGCTCTTTCATGTACCAGATCATCTAAGTGTATAAGATGCGTTTGCCTGCTTTAGTAAGCTCTATGATCCTGGATCCTCTCTGGGCTGCTGGAGATGGTGATTTGTTTCTCATTCTGCAACCAGGTGCAGCGCTGTGCGGGTGGCTGGCAGGGACTGTGCGTATCAGTCGCAGTCGTTGGGTCACGCTTCAGCAGAAAGTGGTGTGAGGCTGCCAGCCCTGATAGTCAGTGCTTTTCTCCATGCCTTAGTTCTAGGGGCAGTGAGGCCAAGTGGAAATACCTTTTTAGAACAGAAACATTCTGGACTGCCAATGTTGCTGTGTATTAGGGCTCCATTTGTCAAGGGCAAGGCAGAGGAAGGATTTTTAAAGAAACAACATTTTATGGTCTGAATTCTGCTTCAGCTTAGTAGAATTTGAGCACATAATTACCTGTTGTTCTTTTAAATGCTTTCCTGGGGTATTGCTACAACTTCTCTGCATGTGGCTTCTTGTGAAACCTGCCTGCCCACCCACGTGGTGGAAAATGCAAAGTGATGTGTAGTAGCGGAAATATTGGGAATGTGGGAAGGCGTGTTCTCCTCCATGGTGATTTTTGCTCTATGAACGTCATAAGCATAAAGTACTTATGTTCACACTAATGTTATAATGGCTGAAAAATATATTAAATGTGAAGAGAATGTATGAAGCCAAAGACCTAATATTTTTAGAATGGCCAATTGTTATATAAGGCAAAAGTCCAATGTATTGACTTTCTTGATTATAGGAGTAATGAAGGCTTGATGGAGAGGGATTGTAAAACCTGGGTCTGGTCAGAGGTGAAGCATCATGAGAATGCAGGAAGGTCTGTGCCTTGAGCCATTTAACTTGTTGGAGACAATATAATAAGTGATATAAAAAAAAGTGATAGAAGAGTAACCTCTGTGAGGGGAAGCGGATTGAGGCAGGAGAAATGCAGGAAGTGAGGGATATTTAAGATGCACAGTATTAGGCATTTCAAGAGTGCCAAGAACACAGTGATTGTGAGAGAAAAAGATCTGATCAAAATCCCAGAGAAATCAATGACAGTCCATGAGTTCTTCCTATGGAAACTTCTCTCTCAAGAAGGATGGGTAATATTGTGAAGAGATCACTAAATACCAGTTGTGTTTTAAAGGGGATTGGTTTGGAGTTGTAATAAGAGAAAGCTGATGTCTGTTTCTGGCAGAACATTTGAGTGGTGTTTCTTAAAACTCCACATAGCTCAAGAAATGCAGAGAAGTCAGGAGAAGGCAAAAGCTTCTGGAAGGGACTGTTGTGCTTGGCGATGAAGAAGGGACAGTCAAAGGAGTTAGGCTTTCTGTGCCTGTCCAGACACTTCTGCTGTGATCGCTTGCAATTAGGGATGTAATTAGGAGCTGGGGAGGCAAATTGCATAGAATTAACAGCAAATTAGAACTTAGAGCAATTAAAAGTCAATAGAAAATATAGGTAGATGGTTGCTCTCGATAGGTGATCTGTCAGTCTCCTTCTATCAGTGGTTTAAAAAATTTCATTCATGTTGTAAAGCAGATAGCAGGTAGTCATAAATTGCATGCCCATCACTCTCCGCAGCCTTCTGAACTTGCTTCCCTCAAGCCATTTTAAATGCATTTTTCTTGTCATTAGTATTATGTCATCATAACTGTTTTGATTCTGAAGTTGCTTTTGCTGATCATTATATGGTACTTGGCACTAAAGAAAGTGGTTACTTTGCAGATGATTTCAGAGAAGGCCTATAGGCATGTAGTTATCCAAGGTATTTAACCTGTAGGTGGGTAAGATGGGGGATGGTGGTAGAGTTGGAGAGAGCTGGGAGGCAGCAAGGAGTTGAAGGCAATGATAGAAGCACTGAAAGAATGTCTGATATCTGGATTTTGCCGTATTCTTGCGAAATACCTGTACTCTGGTGTCATAGCTCAAAGAACAAATGGTGGGAGTTCATATGAATTATTCATATAATCACAGAATCCTTTGGGTTTGAAGGGACCTCAAAGCCCATCTAGTCCCAACTCCCTGCCATGGGCATGGACATCATCACTAGACCAGGTTGCCCAAAGCCTCATCCACCCTGTCCTTGAACACTGCCAGGGATGGGGCTTCCACAACCTCTCTGTGCAACCTGTGCCAGGGCCTCACCACTCCCTTAGTAAAAGATTTTTTTCCTAAGAAATTCTTCAGTAGTAAACAAACAGCTATAAAAGTGGAGCTAGAAATGAAGTTTGGGGTTTTTTGGCAGTTCTCAGTACTGTACTGCAACAGCACCCCATTTTTGGTCATATCAGAGGGTAGACTTTTAGTGTCCTTTACTAGCACAGAAGATGCAGCTCCACCCACATCCTTAGCCAACTGCAAACTGCACAGGTTTGTTGAGCATCACAGTTAACTGGAACCAATAACCCCTGCTAAGAAGCAATGTAATTTGGTATCTTCAGTCCTGAACAATCAAACTGTGTCGATATTTGTTAGGTTCAGTTTAAGGATGAAAAGGGGCATCTGCCTGTGAAAGAACATACTTGAGGTATCCTCAAATGCCTGCATCACTGTGGTGGGCTTGAGCCACAACTTGCAGAGGGCAGCCTTTGGCAAGAAAAAAAGGATAAAAATCTTGCAGCAAATTTTCTGGCAAAAATTCAGCAGCGTGTGGAAGGTTTATAAGAAAAAAAATTAGATGATCTGAAATCATTAGGAATGGAGAAGAAAAACCAATTCTGAGAAATAAAAGACTTGAGACCCGTTAAAACGGTCACCTTTAGGAAAATAAAAGCTTAGAGAAAAGACTGCCAAACTCAGAGCAGCAGGAGATTGATGCACAGTAACCTTACAAATTTGAAAAGGAAATGGCACTACTATGAACAAAATAACTTTGTGCTGAGTGAGTTCACAGCAACAAAGAGTTTCTGCCAGACAGTAATGAACTACTTGATTAAAGACCTTGAACAGTATCATAAAACACTCCTGGAGACTTTGGAGAACACTCAGAGCTGAACTCAGGTGCTTCCTTCCTGCAAGTTTTCCAGTTGATCAACACCAGCTGTCAATAAGTATAAGAACCATACTTAGCAGTGGTTAAAGCACTATTATATTCAATTTCTCATGGCTAGATTGCTGAAAGTAACTGCAAAAATGTACAGAGAATGCTATGTTTGTGCAATATACACTTGAATTGTTATTTGAAATGACATTTTGTTTTTTCTAAGTACATAATGGGAAACTTTCTCTGAAAACAGAAAATGGAGGAAGTGCCTGACTATGATGAGGTGCCTGTATGTGATCTTGAAGGAGCTGGAATGGAAGCTGTCTGATTTCATAGAGCTCCTTGAAGATATGAATGACACAATTGCTTATGTTTAAGGCACAACCTTGTATTTTGTTTTCATGAGACAAAGTTAGAGGAACCTACATCAGGTTTGAATCTTTATAAATCTGGGTACAAGAGGAGACCTGTTAGAAGCGTGGTGAGTGGGACTGAATGCACACTTGTAATGACCCATTTCTAATTGAAAGGTAAAAGAATGGTTTTCACAGTGGTAGAAATCATATAAACATATAGACACATTAAAATTTTAGTTTATTTCTCTTGGGCTTTATACTCATTAAGATACTGCTCTCATCTTACGGTCAGTCATGAATGAATTTTTAGAAATGAGTAGTGGATTTCATGGAGTATAAGCATCTAATTATTGTAGTGAGCTTTATAAGTCTTGCTCACGTGCTATTTGCTTGATTTAAAAGCATTTTGACACTTGAGTACTGTAGAAGTATTTCTGGAAATAATCATCTAAATTGTTCAGTGCATTTGCCTCATTCCCATCTGTTATAAAAGTTCTCTGGAGAATTAGAGCTCATGTAGTCCTGAACAGCTCTTTAAGGGGGTTGCAAGGAGCTTTCTGGCCTGTGCTGGTTAATGACAATTCTGTTCCATGCAGATGTTTGACACCAAAGTGTAGCCTGATTTCCTGGTGTTAAGGATCATCTCATCTTTAGTGATGAAGCTGCTTGAAACTTGGCATTTACATCAACATTGAGTGCCTAAAAATAAAATACATATATTTAAAAAAAAATCTAAATTATCAGAGTAGGAATAAAAACCACTGTATAATTATAATTCAGTTGGTTCTAAAAGATGGGTATTATCCAGCTGTCATGTTATTTGACTAAACATCTAGCTAAGAATTGGGGTTTGCATCAACTGATTTGCAGAAGTGATCATTCATTTGGGATGTATGCATCTCTTCTTAACCAAAGGCATCCCATTGCAAGTCACGTCTTCCCTCCCAACTGACTGCTGACCTGCTGACAGGGCTTAACCACACTATTAATGACACTAGTCATTAATCTGTAGTAAGATTAAAAAGCTGCTTTTCTCAAGATTTACTTTCCATCTCCAAATCTTTCATTATGTGTAAACATGTAACCTGAAAGCTTTATGCTAAACACTCATATCCATGGAAGTGCTGGATGTAGCTTTTGATCTGATACCAGCTTTAATTGTAATTAGCCTTTTGCAGTTAATTACTGTGATTAAGGTTTAGGGAATGATAGTGATCTGGGGTTGCTGCCTTCTAGCAGAGGCTTCTGTCTGAGAGGGCTCACAGCATTAGTCTTTTGTCTTGTTTAGAATTAAGATACATGTCTTTGGTCTAGTCTTATTGCCAAAGTGTTTGTGGAAAAGGTATCGGGTATTTGTGTGTGATTGTGGTCCCAGAAATTAGTTAAACTTAGTATATAAGTGAGTGTTTTCAGGAGACTTTGCATGCATTTTGGTTCAAAACAGATAAAATTTAGCATGACTCAAGTGTTTCCTCTAAGTTACATAGGTCTTTGCTAATGCACGGTGTATGGCCAGTAAGTTATCCAAATGTAGAGAGTAAGGATAGCAGGTTAAACAGAAAGCTGGAAGCAGTAACCCGCTTTCACAGCAAGTGGACTAAGTAGTGTAGAATAAATAATTATTATAAATAAATTTGTAGTATGGCTCCCATCTTCATTTAGGGAAAATAATTAATTGATTTCTGAAAAGTACATTTTAATACTTTGTTGTTCTTTTCTTTAAGAATAACAAACCCATTTATGTTAATTCCAAATGCATGCTTAAAAGTGCATAGTTGATGAAGCAAGTGTGCTTGGCTGCTGCAGGAGCATTAGGCCTGCCCCTCTATGATGTTAAGACTATAAAGACTAACACAAGCATATGCAAGCTCCTGTGCACACGTGGACTGTCCGTTGCTTTTCTTTCCTTCAAATGAAGCTGCATTTAAAAAAAAAAATAAAATTTGGGGTATGGATAGCCAATTCTGTCCTAAAAGGTTAGTTCATGAAGAATCCATTTTTATTTAGTAAGAATGAGCTCCTTAGTTCTACTATTAATTTGAATTTAGTTTTTCTTAGATGGCTATTTATCTGTGTAATACAACTGTGCTTTTTATCAAAAAAAATTCAGGACATTTTTGTTCCCGTAGAATTAGTTTCTGAGAACTCTGTAGCCAAGTGTAATTTCATTAAACTACTAATGAAAAACAAAACCTAATGTCATAACCTGGGTAAAATACATAGTCAGAATGATGCTTATTTTCACCTTCAAGTTGAAAATGCTAAAGAGTGTTCCCTCAGTGCTAATGTCTGTGCCTTGTTTGACTTTAACTTGATGTCGTATGGAGAGGAGAGTGTGCCCATGTGGGCCTGATAGCAGGATATGAGCTCCAGGACAGAAGTCCCATCAAAGCCATAATCATAAACTTGCCAAGATAGCAGTCATAATTTCAGACAGTGTTGTACTGAGCACTCTCTGTCTTACTTGGAATATGATTCTGGTGTCAACACTTCACCGTTATTACAGTTGAAAGATGAAGGATGTAAATATGGTAAGAGGCCAGGATTTTGCTGGTAACACAATGCTGAGCAAGGCAACCAATGCTTGGGGTAATATTTATGGAAATGATGATACTCAGGATGACAGATGATGTGCTTAGTGTTTCAACAAGAGTTGTATACACTTTATTCATTGTTTCTACTTCTTTTTTATTCTATTCTGTGCACCTATTGTAAGCCTCCCTAGATTGTGTAAGTCATCTACTGAAATTGAGTGTTGTTTTCTATTACAAAATCAATTTAAACTACAAAAGACAAATTAGATGTGCAGGTTTTTTTATAAGCCTGACTTTCTATATTGTGGTTTAGTAAATATGATGGATTTTGTAGCTGCGGTGCTTTGGAATTTTGGCACTTCTGTTTGTTGTGGTTAATTTTTGGTCTTATAAATTAACAAGGCATCAAACAATAAAGTTAGAGAGTTGCTGGGTTGGGGTCCAGTCCCTGGTAAAAAATGCAGCTCTAGCATATTGGCAGCTAGACTGCTTGTTATTCATTGTAAGGCGTCTAGCTATGGGAGTGTTAGATGTTTGACAGCATTGAATAGATTCCAGTCAGCCATACAAACTACCTCCAGTGAAGTGGAAAGGACCATAAAATTGTTTTAGCAACAGCTAATTCTCTTGAGTCTTTTAAGGCCTTTTTTCCCCTTTTTTCTTTAACTGTTGGGTTGCCAGTAGAGGATTTGCTAATTTAAACAGAAAATGTTCCCAAATTGATTTCATTTTTGAAGATTAGCTATGAAAGCATTTCAATGATTTTTGTGTTTAGAGTTTAAATTTAAAAGAAAGCCAATGAAAATCCCACCCAAAGCATGTATTTAACTTTTCTCTGGATATAAAAAATGGCCTATAAACAACATTGTTTTTTTCAAACATGGTTTTCCTATCAATAACTCCCAGTCCTTGTTGTATCAGCAAGGCATTTGAGTGCTAGTCTGTTAACTTGTAGGTATTTTGCTTCATGTCCGCTCTCATCTTCTAGCTGTTGAAATGCCATGCGAACGTAGTGCCACAGGGTTCTTTTACAAGCAGTGTGGGGACTTGCCTTTTCAATCTCCAGCTAAAGATGTGTGTTGATTCTTACATCTTTCCTTACTTTGAGTATGTGTATATATATATATATATTTATTTTTTTCCCCTCTGAATAGCTGAAACTGTGGATTCAGTGTTTGAAAGAACGTAAATGTGTGTCCTCACTTGTCAAATGTTTTATAATATAAGACCAGGTTGCCTCATAATGTGCTATATAGTTTGGTCTTTAAGAAAAAGCCATGAACAAAAAGAGTTTAATAGCCTAGGAGACACAGTGGTATTAGCCTTGGAGGAAGCCTGAAAAATTCTAGCTTTTGGAGTACCGGGGGAAGATCGAGAATGAGGAGATCCTCGCTGTTACAGCTTCATTGAAGGGACTTAACTGGGGACCTGGGTAAAAGAGCCTCAGTTTTGCAATCTGAGTGCTAGGTTTCATACTTCTGAGGGTAGATGGGCAGATGAGAATAGAGCAAAAAGCAGGTTGGTTTTCTTGCCACTTTCTGCCATAAAAGAGGCTGCCTCTACTGAAGAGCTCTAAGTCTTGTGCACTGAGAAAAATGGCATGTTTCATCCAGTTGAGAATGCACTTTTCATTTTTCTTCTGTTAGTACCTTAGGTTAACCTTAACTGAGATAAAAATGTCATTTCCAGCATCTGGTCTTACAGTAGAGGTGCTGGTTATGCTAGAAAGGCATCAGACAGCCGGCAGCATCAGCACGTGGGGCTGTGCTTGATCAAAGCTAAACCAGCCAGCTCATCGGATGAAACCTTGGGCACAGTTTAGAAACAGGATCCCATGACCCACAGTGTCTGTTCCCTTCTTCAGTATGTGAGGTGAAAGTCCCAATGATTTTATTGTGGTTCTCCAGACTTCTGTAAATTGTGGTGAAGCTTTACTTATTTGAAAGGCAATTTTCTTTTTCTAGTCACCTACACAAAATCTTTACTTCACAGACCTTTTTTTCTTTAGTCTTCCTGTGTCCATATGAACCAGAGAAGTTGACACAGTCCTTGTAAGGAGAAAGAAATGGAACAATAAATCAAAGTTATTGAACTTGCACCTGGATTTAGAGAAGACTTGCATTTTCATTTAAATCCTTTCATTCTAGGAGGAAAGATGTGGCCTTTCTAAGGCTGCACCCCTCATTTGCAGCAGCCAAATGCTTCCTGCAGGTGTAGGACCAAACAGATCAAGGAGGCATCTTTCCCAGATCAATCCCTTTCCCATTAAGGGAATTCTGCTCTGAGAAAAATTTGGCATTTGCATAGAAAAATGAAAAATTTAGTTTTCTCTGACTTGAAGTGATGGCTTAGCTACCCTAAGTGTTGGCTTATCTAGGACACAAACTGCAGATGCCATCCATTATCTGATTTTTCAAGTCAGGACGGGGCCTGAGTATTTTGGCAGTGGTTTATTTCATCTGAGCGAATAGTATTAATCAGGACAAGTTCGAAGCCGTATTTTTTACAATGGCAAGAGCCCCATTCTCCTTTCCCGAAGCAGACATTGGCAGCTGTAATGTCTATTTCTTTGCTGTGTTCTATGCTATCCCCCATAGTGGTTTTCTGGAAGAGAAAATAGTTTTAATTCTGTCTAATCAAATTTTGTGTTGCTCTTATAACCAACTTACGGCTCGTGTGCTTGTGAGCCATCACACCATGTGAATCCTCATTTTGCCAGAGGTGGATCTAGTTGCTGCTGACTTCCTTAGAGGGCATTTTCTATGAGAGATATTAATAAAGAGTGGATGAATGTATAGTAGTTCTTAAAATTTATTTATCAAGTATTCAAGTCTTTGTTCTATGTAGTCAGAGTGAAGTCAGGACTGTAGTCTGAAAGATGAGTACAGCGCCCTTGTGTCTTGGACTGGCAGGAGGCAATAAGAAATATGATGTACAGGAAGATGATTTGAGGAGCAGATGTCTCTCCGGGCAGTGAAGAGATTAGGCTGTTTCAATCCAATACTGTGCCCTTGCTGAAGGATATTTGTTTGCTCATATGATGCTGTAGTAGAAGTCCTCAAAGCTCTGCACATGTTTGGAAGGTTCCTTCATTCTTTTCAGGAAGGCACCTATCCTTCAGTCTTTGATTTTCTTTCTGAATATTTTTTGGTAAAAGCTTCACTTAAGACGATTTGTTTTGAATCACTGCTGTTACTTCAATATATGTAAGCTTGGTCTCAATTTATGCTTAAATAATTTTATATGTAAATATACAAAAAATAAGCCCATATTTTAAATACGGGCTTATTTTTTTTTTCTGATAAGCAAATGTGATGCCACTTTGTTCTGTGGAGGCAAAAGGAAGGAATCTTTTGTACTTCCGTATGAAATCTTGGTGTCACACTTTGTAATGCCAGACCCGGGACTTGAAGAGCTTGATGTACTTTTGTCTACTGCTTTTCCAGTACTGGACGTTGGAACTCGTGGCTAACAGCAGAAATGTGAACAAGGGGAAAAGGGGCACAAACAACTAGAAACAGTGATTTAAGGCAATGCTGAAAAATACTATGCTATTCCTATTTAAAGTAACAGCTGCAAAGAAATCTCGAGAGGAAAATAAAATGAAAGGTCTTGCTGGTAAGGGGAAAACGTATTTTGGATTTAATTGTTTTTGCCTTTTTTTTTAAGTAAATTTATCACAGTTAGAATAGGACAAGTGGTGGTTCAGAGTTTATTATTTGCAGAAAGGAAAAAAAAAAGGGAGGGGAAAACCTAACCAAATAAAAAATCTGTTGCTGTGGTTCTGGCTGCTCCAACTCCAATCAGGCGACCTCATTGGGGACTGAGTGCTAGCTCTGGGTTTGGACAGTTTAAATCTGTGATTTAAATCTGATTCTGTGGTTTAGGTACATACCAATAGAGACCTGGGCTGAATCCTAACACACTAACATACTTTAAGTGGCACGTTTCACATTGGCATACATTTGGTGGATACCACGGTATGTGTGTTGTCCAGGATTTGAAGTTCATTAAAAGGCATTTAATAAAAAGCTAACCAATTTCTCTCTAAAAATAAAATTTTAAAAGGGTCAGTAATTAAAACTGTACTTTGCTGCAGGTATCCAATTTGCATGCTGTTAGTTTTGAGCATGCTGAGAACATTTATCACCATGGGAGAAAAATGTAAATTCTTTGCTGCTCACTCAACCTCATTCCAGTTCATTTACATTGATGTTGACCAGTGACGTAACTGAAGTACCTGTTCATTCAAGAGCAGACAGGAGGAGGTGAGAGGTAAATCTGTACCTTTTCTATGCAATAGAAGTATCAAGCAGGTAGATTAAGGTCCATGGGGAGGCAGCAACTATTTTGCCAGATCTGCACCAAGTTGGTGAGTGTACTGAGATCCACAATAGGGTATTTATTCTCTGTAAGAGACAACAGTTGTCCTAACAAACACCACCGTAATGCTGCTGAAAACCCTAAAACATGCTGGGACAGCTCATTCACTAATGACACACACTGAAAAATGAATTTTAATAAAAGGTGCCAGGTCATGGGAGATTTTCAGAGATACCCCTTTGCTCACTGAGCTCAAAGACATCAGGCCATACCTTCTCTGTGCTGCACCACACAGAACCTTGATTAATTCACTAAGACAAACAAACACAGTATTTTGAAATAATTTTAATACAGACTGAGAACTGGGGGTTTTTTTGAGTACAATGTTAAGATGGAAATAATCATGCAATAAAAATAAAGGGCTTTCTTATAACAGATTTTTTTCTGTAACCTTATCTCTTCTACAAAGATCCTCACTTAAAAGAAAAGGAGGATTGGCCTTTCTTCTGAAACAGAATCATAGAATAGCTAGAGTTGGAAGGGACTCCCAGAGGTCATCTAGTCCAACCCCCATGCAAGAGGCAGGGACAACCCCAACTAGATCAGGTTGCTCAGGGCCTCATCCAACCTGGCCTTGAACGTCTCCAGGGATGGGGCATCCACCACCTCTCTGGGCAAGCTGTTCCAGAAATACTATTGTCCTAATTCAGAAGTACCTGAAAGACAATGTACCATGTAGAAAAAAACCCACAACATAAGCCCTTGAGTGCAATGAAACATATAATGAATTGCCCTATAAAAAGCATATTCTGCTATTTGGTACTTTTGCTATAGTATCAGCATACACAGTCTCATACCTGCCAGGCCAAAATATCCTCCTTTTAAGAGGCAAGATGGGTGACAACTAGAAAGTTTTAATGTATAAAGCCATTAATAAAGTGAAATTACCAAGTATTGCTGTAGAATCTGCAAGCCTGACCTGACCTTTTTTTTTTTTTTTTTTGTTAGACTGAGCAGGCACTCTGAGTGGACACAAGAAGGATGATATTTTAAATGTTGTGGGAGACATTTGTTTGGATTACAAAATATAACGAAAAATATCTTCTCAATGAGGGTGACGCAGCCCTGGAACAGGCTGCCCAGAGAGGTTGTGGAGTCTGCTTCTCTGGAGACATTCTAGACCAATCTGGACACGTTCCTGTGTGATTTAATCGAGGTGATCCTGCTCAGGCAGCGGGGTTGGATTAGATGATCTTTTGAGGTCTCTTCCAATCCCTAATGTTCTGTGATTCTGTGAAATAAACACAGCTGCCTTTGGATGAAAGCAGATAAGTCTACGTGGTAGCATACGTGGCTGTGTGAGTTTATCAAAGCAGAGCAATATTCTGTTTTTCCTTGGCTGTGGTTGCACTTTGGTCAGTGGTTTCCCTCAATGCTGGGTGGCTGCAGCGCTGACTTTCCCAGTAAGGCTGAAGACATTCCACATGATGTGTTTCCTTTGACACTGTTTGCAAGGGTGTCATCTCAGCTAACTGTCAGGGAGGACAGACTCATCTGGAAAAAGTCTTTTCAGTCATTGTATTCGAGTTGCTTGCCTCCTTTTTTGTTATTTTTGGGTGTTGGTGGGGATTTATCATCAATATTGTCTCCCTTCCCCATAGACTGCCCTGTTTGCATAATTCTACCATTTCAAACTGACTTTAGCTGTATTTTGCATATGCTGGAGGAGGCTAGGATGGGGTTTCCTGGTTGTGAGTTCTCCTGAGCAGTTAGCCTAACCTTAGGTGTGCAGTTATCTGCTGCTGATAGCTAGGGAAAGACTAGAGTGTGTGAATGACAACACACAGACCGTCACACCCATTGCAGCAGCAGATCTTTAGGGCTTTTGTTCAGTTTCTTTTGACCCACTTGGCTTCAACCCATCTCTTTTCCATTTAATCAGTTCAGAGTATTTTACAAAAAAACATTTGCTATTTTTTTTTTTTTGCAAGGTAATTGCTGCATTACTCTATAAGCTTTAATCATGAGGTATATATACTCTATACTTGTATGAGCTTGTCCAGGATATGCCCTCAGTTCTTAGACTCCATCTTTGGTGGTGTTAAGAAGTCATTTCATGCAGGATCAGGTCAGGAAGCTACTCCATTGATAGACACCAAATTTCAGTATGAGTTAATTCTTCACAATGATTATTTGAACTGACATTTATCAAGATCTGAGTAAAAATAAATGGCTTGTTCATAATAGCTTACTATGAAAATATATAATCAGGATATGATTCCATTCTGAGGCTACATTTAGTGACCCGGGACTTCCAACTCATAAGAAATGTAATACACTTTTAAAACCTTTTTACTACACATGGCTTCATGAAAAATTTTCATCGTTACCCTACAGTATAATTATGGTTTGTTTTTTGTTTTTTTTTTTTTTTTTTTTTTTTTTTACATCAGACTCTAAAGAAGTTGTATTAAAACCAACAGAGAAGTAAGCAGATAGGTTTTTCTGAGCAGGTTTGACCTAAGTCTCTTTCTGTTCATCTTTCTGCACTAAAAGATTAAAGTTTCAAATTCATGACATCACTCAGGGAAGTGCTTGAAGAATGTGTGTACCTACTGCGGGCCAGATTCTAGAGAGTTATGAGTCTTTTGAGCTTAAGCACTGCAAATCCAGCTGAGGGTTTGGTTTGTGCAGTTCATCTTCATGTGCTTTCAGCCCCTTGAACTATTATAACCAAATTGCAAGTGCCTGGATTAAGTATGAAGAAATAATATACACAACGAGGTTTGCCTGGGAAAGTATCTGCTGACTTCTCAGCCCAGCTGATCTGTTGTAGTAATGACTCTTGTGTGTCACAACTCACAGTGTCAGTGCTGGCTGAATGTTTAGATGTATATGCCAAACTAGACTCGCTTATGTTCAGAAATAAATATGTGTCTCGATCCAAATTTTGTCCCTCGGAGCCTCTTGCAGAAGTGGAAGCAAACTGCTTTCTGCTTGTGGTTGTCTTAGTAAGCTTGTATTGTCAAAGGTTTTGGTGAATGGCAAACTGGCAACAGACTTAGAGGAGGTTGTCATATTCCAGTTTCTAAGTCAGTATTTTCCTTGTATATAAAAAGTATACTCCTATAATGTGGCTTCATCAGTGATTGACTAGCAGGACTGAAAATGGCAGACCTATTTTTTTTGTTACAAAAAAGACCTTTTTTTTATTTGTTTTCTACTTATCAGATATTTTGCCCTCATACTGTTCATGATAGGTTGAAAGCTGGATGTTTTCCAGAGCTAGCACAGAATGGGTTGAGTGGAATCCCATGATGCTGAAGCTGGAAGAGATCCGAAGAGGCTATCTGGTCGAGTAGAAGGATCAGCTGTATTTTTATTTGTTTTATGTTACTTTTCTAAAGGACTAGAATAGTAATTATGAAAAGCTGGTTCCAAATAACCAGGAAACAGTTAATTTGCTTTGTAGTTCTGTCTACTGTCATTATATCCACCTCTTCCAGCCCATCTAAGTGACTTTGACAATCTGACTTAAAATAAAGGACAGAGCCATAGACATTTCTTTAGGGTTTGCATTTATAAAAACAGTAGTCACATAGTTACAGCCCTCTACTTTCACACTCTGCTTTGGTAATTGGTTTCATCCCTAAATAATATTTTTCGTTCTTACCTTTAGCTTATAAACTCCATGGTACTTCTCTGAAATTTTGGGAATGGAACGATTTATTAACTGCTTAGTACTACAGAGCAGTTTGGTTTAGAACAGGCTCAGTATTGAACATGCAGAAGTCTATGTACTAAGTGCTAGGTTGAGCAAGTCAGCAGGGAGAATTAAGGCTAAGCAGAGTAGTAAAACAGCTCTGCAGTAACAGCAAATACAGAGTTGTGTAGAAAGTCTTGAGAGGATAAGTCTCTGGTGAGATGTGAGGGAATACTAGTGTCAAAATCCATAAAGATCAGGATTGCTTCTCCCATGAGATGCCTGGGAGGAGATGATGTAAAACAGTGACCCAAGTAACAAAGCCAGCTAGCCCAAAATGTTTAATTTTGGTTTTGTAATTTTTTGCAGTGGCTGGTTTACTTTGTGTACTAATGGGAGACTAAGACTATAAATATTAGCTCGTCATTGTAAGGTCTGAGTGGTTCCAGTTTTTCCTTGTGTTCATTGTGTATTTATTAAATGTCTTATGAAAGGTTGGGGAGAGAACAAGGAATACTGTGCGTCTCTGGTTTGTTGTCAGAGACCTCATGACTACTTTTGCTTCATAGCATCTGAATTTACTTGAGTCAAGCCTTAAGACAGTAAATTCTTTTCCATTATTGCCCAATGTTTTTTTCCCACATTTCTTAATTCCTGAAGAAAAATTCTCCAAGGAAGTTGCTTGCTTTACTAGCAGAAGGAAAACAAAGTTTTTTAAATCTGCTGAGATTTCATAGTCTTCCAAGCTGTGCAGCCTGGCTGGGTGTGTGGGATAGAGCCTGGTTCTCTTCCCCACCTGCCCTTGCAGATGTTCCCACTGTGACCGCAGTAGCCAGCATGTCTCTTCAGCTGTGTTGTCCCACCCAGTCATTGCTACCAGCAGGGAAGGGAGGAACAGTGTTGTTGAGAGCTTTCCCACAAGGTTCCTGAAACAAGCCAATTCATCCTTTGTCTTTTTTGAAGCTGATAGTCTTTGAGTATAAAAAGTTTTGGGTTGTTTTCCACCAATACATTGACACTGTTTAGAAAATATTTTTTTAGATTTGGAGGGTGGTTTAGCTTAGGCATTTGCTTCTGAAGTATTTGTCCAAGTACTGCAATTTTCTTTTTTTTTTTTTTTTTGGTTTGTATTTGTTTTGATATATATTGAAAGCAAAAACTATACAATGCTGTGTTACTTATACTTGGTATTATTTTAATCAACTTTTTCGGCAATATGTAATCTGCACTTTCACATTGAATGGGAGAACCTCCTTTCACATATTCCTGTTCTGCTTGTCCCTTGCAGAATTACGAACCAATAAAATGAACAGACCTTACAGCTTCTTTTCAATATAAGTGCCTTCAACATACATGGCCGTGAGGCTGCAGTACCTTAGGTTAACTCCCACCCATCACTGAGCTCCATCCTAAAAAATAAACAGAACTTGGGGAAAATGAGGTTTGCTTGGCAGAAAGATTGAGTTAACATTGTGGATATAAAAACATAGGGCTCAATCCTACAAGAAACTGAGTATCCTGGCCCCAGTCCAATCAAGCACTTAAGCACAGGCTTAATTTTAAAACAAGTAGCAGTTTGACTGGCAGCTAGAAGGGCTGAGCCTGTAGTCCTTGACACTACATGTGATTGCTTGTGCAGTTGTGCCACAGCCAGGGCTTGCTCCACCAGGTCCCAGGTGGAGTGGCAGTGCCCAGGTCCCAGGTGGCAGCACCTGGGTTTTGAAGAACAGTAGATCCCTGTGGCTACATAGCCAGTTCTGCTGCCAAATGCTGGTGCCTTGTACTGGGTCAGCAGGCCTGAAGAGCTCAGCAAAGCATCTTCCCTTGCTGGGAGAGGCAGGAAAATGTGTGGAAATGTTCCCTTACACCAATCAAGAAGCTTCCTCCACCCAGCAAATCCCCACCCATTCTTAGAAAGCTTTTGTGTGCATCTGTTGTCTTTTTCCTGAGCTAAGCCCCTGCATATAGCACTCTGCACGAGTTGCTCTATCCAGGAGGATCAGCCCCTTCTATCAAAGGGGCTCTGCTGTGAGGGGAGAGGGAGTGTGCAGAGAGCTCATCTGTCAATCAGTTGTCAGGCATCTTGGCATTTTCGTGATGAATTAGGCTCTGTAGATGCTTTGTGGCTTGGCTAACAAAGAGACTGACTTTTTTTTTTCTTTACCAAACTCCCCAGTGCTACTCCTATAGTACATGATTTTATCAAGACTTTTTTTTTTTAAATACTTTAAAATGGTGTTGCGGAGCATGGAATAGGAAAGAGAAACCATAAAATTAATCTTCCAATGTGTGTATATCACATTCTGTTTTCTTTTGGTTTAAGATTGTGATCAAGCTGCCTCCTTGATACATCACCAGTGTCTGCTTAATAGCATTTTCTAATTTTGATGCTTCCTTGTGTGTGTGCTTTTCCTTCAGTGACTATGGGTTGTTTGTGGTTTGCATTGCAGGGTACTTGCATGAGTATTTTATGGTTTTATATGCATTTATAATGTTTGGTGAACAAATCCTAATTATTTGTGTGTGATATAAGTTACAGATACTTATTGCTCAAGAAATATTTCTTTTTCTTGACCTGAAATGAGTACTGTAGTCATCGATCTTACTTTGATCTCCATGTGTTTACATCTGTTTGTTACCGTGTTCGGGTTTTTTATTCCTAAAAATGATTGTCTGAGTTGTGCTTGTATTTATAAGTAATGGAAGTCATTGTTCTGGTCTTTAATTTTAGATTGTAGTATAATTTAGTGTCACTGTCTCTTAGCTGATGTTCCTTTTCTTTTTGCACTGCCGTATAGCCAGCATTCCCAAAGCAGAGGTGACAAAGTTAAGGCCATGTATTTCTGTCTTCTGCAGAAAGTCCTGAATGGCTTCCNAGTTAAGGCCATGTATTTCTGTCCTGAATGGCTTCCCATCAAATAGTGAAACTTTGCTATTTTGAACCAGCTTGGAAGTGAACTATCTAAAAGTCACCAAGGCATCAAAAGTATATTTTTGGAGGTGGCTACCGGTGGCAAAAAAGTAGCAAAGAAAATATGGGAACAAAAGGTTAGTTCTGATTCGATAGACATGGCTGGCATTGCAAGCAGACTTACCTCCCACACCGCATAGCAATGAGAAGGGAGCTCGGTGAGAAAGTTCAAACTGCAGAAGATTATCCTTTCACAAATAAATTCTTTTAACAGGGCCCTACTGGAAGTGGTAAGATTATACCTCTGAGGAGAAGTACCTCTCTGAAGAAGTGCTTATGCCACTTATGGTTTTTGGAAACTCGTAAATCTTCTTGAATAAAAGTAACAAACTTTTTCATCCTTTTAAATAAGATATGCATTTATTATTAATTTTTTGGTCAAGAACAGGTTTTATTAATTTTGAATTATTTAGGGATGTAATACCCTTTAGAGAAAAAAAATAATACTGAGATTGGCACAGAAAATGTAATTTCAGTGCTTTTATTGCCATGCTTTTGGAGTGACTGAAAGTTTCCTTGGCTTCCAAGTGATGGTATCTAACAGATTTTTAAATATCCATCTCATTTACTTGTTGTGACTGTGTAGTTTGCATCCTTCTGACACAAAATATTTTGCTATACTGCAAAATATTCAAAGTTACCAACTGGGAATTTCCAACTACAGATTGTTACAGTAACTTGTTTGATAGTCCAGTGTTAATGCAGAAGCTCTATAAATATACTGGACATAGTTATGCAAGAACACATTCATATACTTTAATACAAAATTAAGATGTAAAAATTTGTTAAAATTATTTTTTTAAATCGATAGTTTCAATCTGTTTCAAACATATCTTCTACAAGAGGTAGTTTGTCAGTGAGAATGATACGCTTAAAGTGTAAGTAGCTTATTGAAGTAGTAAATTAAAAATTGATGTAATATTATTTACAACTACTAAACTTAAATTAGGTCCCAGTTACACTTCGTATAATGAATCAAGAGTTAGGTCTGGTAAACTCTGATGGTAGGATCCATGGTGAACATGTTTTCAGGGGTAGTCTGATGATGTGATGCCAAACATACATATTTTCATGTATAATGGACATTTATGTGACTTTTCTAAATTGTCTTTTACAAAATATATGTCATGTCCATATACCTGAGGAGAGGCAATTGAGCTATTTTGAATGAGAAGAAACTTTAAGAGAAAACAAGTCCCTCATATTGAAAAAGCAGAACTAATAATGTTAATTTTCTGCATGTTTTCATCTTTTTTCATCAAGAGCAACACTATAAAAAGTATAATTAAACATTCTGAAATGGCTGCTATTGTGCTATTGCACATTTTCTTGGTGGAAACTGGCTTAATTGCTGCTTTAATAAAATTTACAGTCTCTCAGTTTTAAGGTCAGATTCCTGACATCCTTGACACTATTTAGAATAAATAAACATACCTGATAATGAAATGGGTGTAAGATACACATGTGTAAACTATTGAAAAACTTGGAAAAATGACCAGGAAGGATTGTTGCTGTGGTATTTCAGATGAGCTATATAAATCTCAGTGGTTGCAAGGGCAGGTGGAGCTTAGTCGAATCTGTCTACCTTCATTGGGAGTGAATACTTGCTACATTTAGATTATTCTGTGTGTGATAATTTTAATATTTCATCGACAAAGATGGTAGGCATGAGGGTGGAGAGAGTATCAGCCATTGTCTTACTTGTAGCTAACCTCCTGAAATGTTGAGAGTGGATTTAATCCATACCTGGAAAGTATTTGTTTCAGTGCCCATTTTCCTGTTGGTGATAAATGTCTTTTGTGAATTCTCCATCGTGAAGCAATGATAATGGGAAAATGTTAGTGTTGAAGTGGAGTGCTAAGAAGATCAGGAATTATCTCTGAGTATATCCTGAATTGCATGCATGCTGCTTATTGACAGTGCATGCTTCCTTTTTGTGACTCTTCTGGAAAACTAATTTTCTTCAGCTTCTTCCCAAGTTCCTTCCCCTCCCTTCCCTTATTGGTCTATATTTGAAAGGTTAATTTTAAACATTTTTTTTTCTTTTGCCTTGAGTTGTTTAAAAGTAAAGTTTAGAAAATGTTTCTCAAGTTACGCATTTCTTCTCATACAGAATAATAATAGCAGGACCTGAAGTCTACTGCCCTTGTTTACTGCAGAGATTGGTGCTGTGGGAATCAAAGGCTGGACAGAACATCTTCCATTTGTGCAGGTCAATGTCAAAAGCTACGTGGTTGTGAATAAAAAGGCCATTTGTGAAAACTTGGAATTGATTGCTATTCTAATTATAGACGGTCATGTTTTTGACAGTATTTCAGCTCTAATTCTAAGTAAAAAAAAACTCAACCCAGACCTTACAGATAATACTGTTAGCTCAAACAGATTCTTCAAAATTAGCCTGTAATCCTATTCATCTTTCAAATTAATTTCAACTAAAATTAGTTTCTGGAGTTGTGTTCTTGTGAAGAGTAACAGACAGGTAGCAGTGGAGCCCAAGACTTGAAACTACAAATATGCAAAATGCAGGGGAAAACAATTCAGCATTCTATAACAAAGAAATGCACAGATAATGCCTTCAGGAGGTTGAGACCACTGCTCCTGAGTACCTGTTATCTGGCCAAAAAAAAAAAAAATCCTTGGTCTCAGGAAGGAGGAAGAGACCTCCTACCAGAGAAAGTCTTTCATTGGAATGACATTCTTTTGGCAGCTTGTAGACTGATGTGATTGTGGTATAATTTTACATAGGTATTCAGTTTTGTCCTCTGTGCCAATATTTAGAGCAAAATGTTTCATCTCTGAAGCAAATAAATATTCTAATCATACAGAGATAAGGCCAGAGATGGACTTCTGCATGTCAGGTAACCCATTCCCTGCCTGAGGAAGGAATAATTCCCATTCCCAAGAGATGTCCATTAAACTCATCACAGAATCACAGACTGGACTGGGTTGGAAGGGACCCCAAGGATCAGTGAGCTCCCCACAGGCAGGGCCACTAACCTCCAGGCCTGCATCTAGACAAGGTTGCCCAGGGCCCCATCCAACCTGGCCTTGAACACCTCCAGGGTTGGGACATCCCCCACCTCTCTGGGCAGCCTGTTCCAGCACCTCACCACTCTCTCCATAAAGAACTTCCCCCTGATATCTCACCTAAACCTCCCCTCCTTTAGCTCCAGTCCATCCCCCTTGTCCTGCCACACTCTACCCTTGTAAAAATTGGATTCCCCTCCCGTCTCTATGCTCCATTTGAGTACTGAAAGGCTGCAGTGAGGTCTCCTTGCAGCCTACTCTCTCCAGGCTGAACAAGCCCAGCTCCCTCAGCCTGTCCTCACAGGGAAGGTGCTCCAGCCCAGGATCATCTCCATGGCCAACTCTGAACCGTCTCCAACAGCTCCACATCTCTCTTGAATTGGGGTCCCAGCTCTGGATGGGGTCTCCCAAGGGCAGAGCAGAGAGGGGCAATCCCCTCCCTGACCCTGCTGGCCACCCCACTGCTGATGAAGCCCATAGGCCTTCTGAGCTGCAAGAGCACACTGCTGGTTCATGGTCAGTTTCTCATCCACCAGGACCTCCAGGTCCTTCTCAGTGGGGCTACTCTCAAGGAACTCTTCTCCCAGCCTCTATCTATGTCTGGGATTCCTCTGGCCCAAGTGCAAGAACTTTTGCTTTGTGGTGTTAAACGTTTTTAGGTTCACCTGGGCCCACCTTTACAGTCTGTCCAGAGACAGACCTAAAGACCTTTAGTGATGGGAATTCTGTAACATCCCCAGACAGTCTTTTCATGTTTTACTGTTATTGCTGTAAGATTATGAGTTCTTAAACTTAAATCTCCCTTGCAATTTGTTGTTACTCGTAAGAGTGCCTCTTGTACAGATAGAATAGATTGTTCTTATAAGCAGCAAATTTTAACATAAGATTCTGAGTATATCTTTTTCATGCTGAGTGGTGCCAGTTTCTTCAGCCTTTGTTTGTTACATGATCTAGATTGTTTCCAGCCGCTCAGTCGAGAGTTTTCTCAAACAGCCTGATATTTGCAGAGCTGGACCTTGGGGCAGGCAGTTTGAGACTAGTGTCAGCTAGTCAGGGTGTCAAGAGGGAAGGAGGAGTGGAAAGAATACTTAATTTCAGGAAAGAGTAAATCTGAATGTTTGGTGTTTTATCAGTCCAGACTTATCCTCTCGTAGCTGAGTTAGGATGGAGGTGCTGGCATTTTTGAGGAGGCAGGTGCCAGTTGGAGCAGGAGTATTCACTCTTGAGGGTTATGAGCAAATAAAAGCTCCGTTTCTTCTGTTGCCCCATTTTATGTGCCGTTTCTGTCATGGACAGCTTTATGCATGACTTGGTTACATGAAACCCTTGAGGATTATGCCAAGGGGAAAGCAAAAGCTTGTCTTTGTACTGGGAGGTGTTATCAATAGTTTAACATGTGGACTGGGTTGTTGGGCTTTGCTTTGGGTTTTTTCCAGAATGTATATAACTATTCCATGGAAATCTTTTTTTCCTATCTACATTTCACTACATTTCAGATTTATGGGTAGCTTCTTACAAATTGCTTGTTATCTTTAGGTTAATACTGCCTTATTTCAGCAATGGTTATGGGTCTTTGATTTTTAGGCTAATGAAAACATCTGTCTTTGCTCTAAAGAGTTTTTTGAATCATGTAAATGATAAAAGGAGATTAAACCAAAGTGCAAAACACTTATACAGGAATGAACTTTTTAGGACTTAAGCTAAGTGATTATGGGACAGATAACTGTTTTTAGACAAACGCCATGAAATGAACTGCTTCCATCTTTATTGTCATCCTATGAAGTACAAAGAGAATTATGCTTATACATGGTTTACGGTTTTTTATACCAAAAACATTGTAAGCTTTTTTTCAATTCAGTGCTGCAGAATGCACTGTTTCTATCCTTCTTAAATTTCTACAGAATCTAGAATTGAGAATAGGAGGTCAGATTCCAAAATAAATGGCATTTCAAAGTTTATTTGATTAGGGCATTTCCACTGTGACATGGATATCTTTGGTAATTCAATCACAAGTGGAAATGTATTCTATACATCTTGTTAAGTTTGCCCTCTGGCTTGCCAAGATGGTGGGATAGTCTTTCTCATGTGTATCAGCAGACCTAGTAGGTTCTTCTCCCATGTCTTTCTCCTGTGTTGTTCCACTGTATCTCAAGCAGTCTAAATATTTTTTTTTTAATGGAATAAGTATTTTTATGTAGGAAAATTCTGGTTAGGATTCCGTATTGCTTGGCTGTCAAAACTAACCCTTTGGACAATTAATTAGCAGTTGTTTTTTTACATCTGATTAAGCATCAAGAGTCAGCAGAGCAGTGGGATAAACTTCATAAACGTGGATGATGACTGTATATCTTTTAGGCCCTGTTTTAAAGAGAATCACAGCTACCATAGTGAATAAATTTATTTGATAGTATAATCCTTCACTGGTGGAAATAGCAGGGGTTCTGAGTTTTTAGACAAACATCTATAAAATTAGATTGGCTTAAGTGAATGCCAACAGTAGCTACTGTACATTGCTTCATACTGGGGTTGAATATAAAGAATGCCAGTGAAGTTTTAAAATCTAAAAGAAAGTAGCCAAAAGCAGCACATGTTCAGATGAAAAATTTGGTCATGCATGTTTTCCAGCAGCTGTTTTTATTTTAGGTTTAATTTAAAATACATTGAGCTTAATTCTGTGTTCAGAATCATCAAAGCCTACCAAAAATCCTCAGATTTTGTTTCACAGAGATCATTATCAAGTTCTGAGCAATTGTATGTTTATTACTTTCATATTTTGCATTTCTGGGGTTTTGTATACTACCCAAGGGCATGGTCTAACTCAAAGAATAACAGGGATCGGCATGCTTTTCATTTATCCTTTTTCATCGTTACAAGCACACTATATTAAGACCTGTTTTAGAATCAGGACAGTTTTACTTTTTAACCTCCCATGTGTTTTGTTAGGTTGCTGAAGTTTGAAATTATTTTTTTTAATGGTTATGAAAAGAGGGAGTTTTGCTCCCAATTCCCATTCATGCTATGGCCTTTCTAGAAAATTTTGTCATAGTAAAGTGTTACATAGAGGTCTTCTTAGTGGCTGATGAAGGCAGCAGGAAGGCCATAGTATAAATGAGAGAAGCCCTTCGTGTCTATTTTTCCTAGGAGGTTAAATACTCATCAAGTATTCTACACCGTGGTGTAGTTCAGAGTAGCAGTGCCCATATAGATAAATTTTAGGTAAAGACGGTAAAAAAGTTATGCTGCATAGTGCTGCCCTTGCATCTCAAATTCTGTTTCTTACTAAGGAGTACCAACCCAAGATGTCTAAGATTTAGGCTTTAGGGTTCACTTGAATACCTAGAATTCTGGAAGAATTTCTGTATCCATTCATTCAGTCCTCTTTCTTCTGCCTAATTATGGTAATGGGTTTTGTCATGTTGGTTTTTACATATCAGAAAAACAGTTGCCGTTTTTTTTGCTTAGATGAACCAACACCAGCCTGCTCTAACCACATTTTTTTACTGTTGTTGATTTGAGAAACTGTAGCAGAAGGACGTTGAGACAGCTGCTTGCTCTAGTCCAGTTTTTATGATGTTTATCCTGTAGGCATATTGAATAATAAAAAAAATATAATGTTTCCAGGACATTCAAAATACTTTCAGTGTATTCTGATATGCAATTGCACTTAGTTCAAATCCAACTCAGATTTGGCCCCAAGTACAATGATGAGCTGACATCAGTGAAACTATTGGTGTTGAGAAATTCTGTGCATGTTTTGAAGAAGAAAGAAACTGTGCAGATGGCAACAAGGAAATAAATGTTGGAATTTAAGAAATGAGTAATATTTTTTTTGTGTGATTAAATATTTTATTTGCTATTATTTGTTGCTGTGAGGTTACAAGATTTTTTTTAAGCAAGCTACTTGCCTCTATCTAGTCATCTTTCCTTGTGAGAGCCTGAAAATGAAATTGTAATTATGGTGGATTCTTTGTGTGGTAATGAACTGATCTCAGGTGAGTATATATTCCCTAGCTTTGGTTTAGTTTCTGCAACCAGATATTGACTCTTACCCTCACTTGTCTGCCAAGATCCTGCTTCAAGACTTGCTCCTAGATGAGGACTTAGTTCATCCCAGTGCATGCTGAAAACTGACCTTTTGTCTGATTTATTGGTTAAATTCGGGAGAATGCACCCCAGTATAGTCAAGATCAAAACCTTGCTAGATGCTTTTTAAGTCAATAATATAGTTATCTGACTTATATAAAGAGGTAAAAAAAAAAAAAAGCTGAGCTCTGAGCAATAGGATTTGAGAATGAAGTGACTGATTTCTCTCCTGTTTTTTATCAAGCCTCTGCAAATGTCCATTTAGTTGAATGTGCCACTGAAGATGCTGTGAAGAAAGAGGTGTCAAGTTAGGTCCTCCCCAAAACTGACAGGTCACAGACAAGTTGCTTATGGAATTGAAACTGCTGTTAGAGCTGTGTGAGTTGAATTCTGCTGTGGAAGGTTGTGCATGAGGGACATGATCCTGGGGCATGAACCTCGTGGCAAGGGGAAGGATGATGGAAGGAGACTGCTGCTCAGATGGTGTCTCTGGGTACAGCACTCTGGTAGGAGGGGCATGTCCTCTTGCAGCACAGTGCCTCTGGTACCTGTTTAGTTGCAGAGTCCTATGCTGCAGGCATAGGTGGGTGTGGGTAGGTGTCTCAGTGTGCTGTGTACATCTGAGATGCAGGTGTGGTACTGTGGGAATGTGAGGGGAGGACAACCAAGTAGGTCCCATGTCAGATCATGTGACGTGATAGGTCTGCTCTTAACCCCAGCCCATGAGCTTCATGCTTTCATAGAATCACAGAATTGTAGGGTTTGGAAGGAGCCTGCAGAGATTGAGTCCAGTGTCCCTGCCAAAGCAGGTTCCCTAGAGCAGGTCTCACAGGTTGGTGTCCAGACAGGTCTTGAATATCCTCAGAGAAGGAGACTCCACAGCCCCCTGGGCAGCCTGTCCCAGTGCTTCCTCACCATGAAGAAGTTCTTTCTCATATTGGTGCGGAACCTCCTGTGGTCCAACGTGTGGCCATTGCCCATTGTCCTAACCCCACAAGCCACTGAGAAGAGGTTGGCCATCTCCCTTTGTCTCCCACACTTCAGATATGGATAGACATTGATGAGATCCCCTCTCAGTCTTCTCAAGGCTGAACAGCCCCAGCTCACTCAGCCTTTCCTCACAGGGGAGATGCTCCTGACGCTTCATTATCTTTGTGGCCTCCGCTGGACTCTCTCCAGGAGATCCCTGTCCAGGATTTCCCTGTTCATACAGGGAAATCTATCTGACTGAGAGTGCCAGTTCACCAGCATGGGCTGCAGAGCAGGGAATAGAGGATGGGTTTCAAGCTAAAGAACATAAACAGAAATTAATTTTTTTCTTTCCTTATGTTGTTGTAGGTCTGCTTTTTGATGGCAGTGTCTCTTGGCACATGCACCAAAAGACTGGTGGCTTAATTTAGCTTTCATTTGAGACAGTAGTGCTTTCCTATGGCTGGAGAAAAAGAAAAATCAACCCCTTCTCTAGTGTGTTAAGTACAGAAATGTATGTTATTAATGAAAATCTCTGGTATATGTTTTGAGAAATAGATGAGCACAGACCATATAGCTCAAATCAACTGCTTCCAGTTCCTATTTTAGGCAAGTAAAACAATTACTGAGCAAAACAAGTTTGTGTATTCAGGGCAGTTTAATTACAGCCTTAAACAATGAGTTAGGTTTCGTTGATGATTGCCAACTCCTGTTGCTATGCTGGGCTTCTGGGTGGTCTTGGACACTAACAGGGTGCATCATGCTTGGATTGTCTTCCCACTTGGGTCTGCAGGGGCAGCTTGGATCTACTAGGATGTTTGTGGGATTTGTAGCTCAAGTCTGCAAATCCACAAGTTTTAGGTAGGAAGGGCAAATATCTCATCATGCAGAGGCTTTGTCAGAGCTTTTCAAAGCAAGCAGAATGTGATTTAATTGTCTGAGAATTGGTTGTCAGGAGTTGGTCACTTCCAAGCTTGTCCCATATGTTTTCCTCAGATTTGTTAATCTATGCCTTAGTGTGAAAAATGGGATTAAAAATAAACAGTTACTGTGTGCTGTGAGGTGAGAGTATGTAAGATGGGAAACTTGCAGTGCTGATAAATACCACTCAAGATATAGCTAGAAGTGAGTTTCCAGAAGAATAGTAGTCTCAGCAAACACATAATTGTCCTATAAATACCATGGTATACTATTGGTTTGCAATTAAGTAGGCAAGTTTTGACAGGGAACTTTAACTGTGGTTTTTGATAGTGTGTTGATTCATCTTGGTTTTTAATTTGTTGTTCATTTGCTGTCTGAATTTAACTGATTTTTCCCTCCTAAAATCAAAACTTCTTTTTCTTTTGAAGTGCTTAGTGTGTGTGTTGAGTGACAGCAATTTGACTGTACCAAATTCCAATTAGTCTCGGTTACTTCTCCTGCCTCTCATTTTCATCTGGTATTTTGGCATTATACAGTGATTTAAGCACTTGGTGCCCTATAAGGAAAGGAAGCCCTGTGTGCCTTTTAGAGGCTGCAAACAAAAGCACTGAAGTTTATATTGTTGACTTCAGCAGGTGTGAGTCTTCAGTAAAGTAGTCGAACACTGGAGAAACTATGCAGGTTTGTAAACACGTGTGTACCTTTTTTTCTTCTGCTTTAGGTGCTTACTCAGTTTGGGTCTCTTTATGAGCTTTCTTGTCCCATAGCAAAAGATCCACATGTCCATCAGGGACCTCCAAGTTCTAAATTCCCTACTTTAAAGTATCTTTTGGGTAGGAGGGAGGGTGTTGTTTATAGTTATAAGCCTCGAAGGAATTTAAAAATGAATTTTAAAAATCACAGATGTGTTAAATTTGGGGAGAGACCTTGAGATGTCAACTAGTCCAAGTCCCCTGTTCAAACAGGGTCACCTAGTGCCAAGAGCTGGGCAAAGCATTCCAGATGTGGACTTGCAGTGTTAAATAGAAAGAAAGATCACTCCTCATCCAAGTCAAATTTTCTGATACTCAGTCCTATGTTCTCTGGGACATCTTTTCCATACTAATCCAGGCTCTGTGCTGACAATCCCTATTTTCTGTTAGATTTCTGCATACGTTCAGTGGGCTTTACAGCTTCACACATAGTCACTGTGCTGTTTTTTATGGGATATGATACATAATTTGCTGTTTTACTGCACAGTTGATAAAGGGTGATTGATTCTTGACAGCATTGCTAACATTAATTCAGCATGTTGTCAGAGCTGGTAACTCATATCCAGTAAGTTACTAGTGAAAGGTGATTAGTTTTTCTTAACTGGTTGCAGTTACAATTCATTGCAGTGACAGTGTAACTCGCTGTTGACTATGCCTGGTGTCCCTGCTTGAGTTAGTATGCATTTGAGTAAGACTTAGCATTGTAAAAGGAGACTTTTTTTGGATTATGATGCTTTTAAATGTCAACACATCAAATTTTCATTGCCCTCCAGCTTGCAAGCATACTGTCCCATTTCCTTCATCTTCTCTAGGATTTTTTTTTCTGAGATTTTATACGAAGACTGAGAAATTTCAA